>CAUYUJ010014901.1:165000-368756 GCA_963575745.1 Prorocentrum cordatum
GTGAGCCACTCCGCGCAGCAGCACTGGTCATGCGCATTCGGTAGCCGCGCAGGCACGTTCGCTTTGTCGAGTATCGCTTTCAGTGCTTCAGCTTCACCGCTAGCTGGTTCTGGACACGAGCCATCATCGGCGGTGACATTATATGCCTGGTTAACTGGCATCTGATGTGGAGTGCCAAGTGCTTCCCAATAAAGCATGCTTCCCTCTTCCATATCAGGGGCGCTAGCAGGTTGCCCCGCGCGTGCACACGCAGCGGGCGCCCCCCAGGAAGCCGTCGCAGCAGCGGGCTGCGCGGGTGACCCCAGGCTTCTAGACAGGTCATCTTTATTCTTCTTATTGCAAATGTCCTTGCGCTGGCACCTGCTCACATTCGAAGCCCCTGGTGCCTTGGATGCGGACTGGAGCGCCTTCCTTCCCGCATCTGGCTGCAAGGCATGATGCATTGCCGAACCGCCCAGCGAGGGCGGCCAGCCAGCTCCACGGCGAGCCCGGCCAGGAGCACCACCGCGCGACGCGACGGGCCCCCTCGGTTCGGGCGCGCTGCTGCCCTGGAACGCTGCCGCCGCGGCTGCCGCGGCCGGCCCCCTGGGGCGCGTTCTACGAGCAGGTTGCCCCGCGGGCTTCCCGTCAGATCGCTTCGCCTTGTTTCTTCCAGGGTCGGCCCCTCCTGAACGGGTCCGCTTCTTCGACCTTGCTGACCTCGGCAGGCTTGAAGATAGAGATAGATCGACGTCCTTCAAAGAGCGCTTCGGGGGCCTCGGGGGCCCGTCTGCGTTCTCAGCGGGCCCCCCCGCATCCGCAGACGCAGCGGGTTTCCCAGCGCTCTTGCGCGAGGGGCTGTCTGTCGGAGGCCACCGCTCACGTCGGTAGATCCCCATATTCTGAGTATCGGCAACATTTCTGCCATCCAGATCATTTCTTCCATTGGGCAGCTTGCCTCGCGCTGCAGTGACTATCCATCCGCTGCTTCTGCTGCGATGCAACGCTGCGTCGCCTTTCTCCAAGGCCGCGTCCTCCGTGACTGGTGCGTCGATGTCTACGTCTGCACCAGCGGCTTCGTCAGCATAGGACTCGCATCCATAGTCAGACGCAGGCGCAGTGGGATCAACAGCTCGTGCGACACCAGAAACCCTGTGTTCTTCCTCAGCCGCGGCAGGCGGGCCACTCCGCTTGCACGACCCTCGTCGGCATCTTCGCGAAAAGAAACAGGTTCCCCCGCGGCGGAGGCCGCTCGTGCATCGAATCGGGCCCCCCGCCTCTGGCGCTCGTTGCATGCCCGATTGCGACGCTTACGCCGGCGCTCCTCATCTAGGGCTTCCCAGTCCTTCTCGACGAGTTCTGCCTGGACTTCATCTGGCGGCTTGTGGTCCGCCATGGCCAAGTGCATGTAGCTGGGCTTGCAGCTCGGGTCCACCTTTCGACCTTCGCCGCCCCCATGGGGCCAGACCCACGAGGTCTTCGCGAAGTTGGGGCTCCTTAATTAAGGGCGCCCCATCGGGCAATTCGGCCTTGTCTGTCTGTTCAGCCGCGTTGGTGCCGCCTTGTCTGTTGGAGCTGACAATTTCGCACGTTTCCGGGCCCCGCTGCACGGGCCGCGACGGCCGCCCACGGCGGACTCGATGCTCGGACCATCCCTGTGCCCGCCAGTGCCACATACAGTTGTCTGGTGCCGGTTGGCGAGCAACCCCGTCATTCTCTTCGCGCCTTCGGGCTCGCCTGAGCCCTGATCGCCCTGATGCGGGTTGCCCCGCGACCATGTCCTTCTTGGCGGTCCTCTCGGATATTGTGGATGTGGGCGCTGCGTGCCGCCTGAGCGGGCGCGCGAGTGACGACCCGAATGACTCCCCCGATTAAAGCATGGCTGATTGCTCTCAGCGCCCCATTTCTCACCATCACCATCCATAGTGTGATCCACGCTTCTCCAAGCCTTGCGGCTCGAAGGACGGCCATGTAGCGCAACAGGTGAAGCGAAGGCCCTCGTCGTGTCCGGATCCGCACTGGGCCCGCTCAGGAAGGTCACCAGCGTCGCGCGGGTTACCCCGCAGGGGATCATCATCGCAAGCCACGCTGCGCGCGGGGTTCCCAATCACCTGCGGTCGGAACGCAAATTCAAGCTCCACCTCGGCAGCCGGTCTCGCGCCATCGACAGAACTATCCGGCTCGTGCCCATCGGAGTGCGCAGGAGCCCCCGCCATCTCGCAGTCCGTGTCGGCGGGCGGTCGGAACTCCTCGACGATGTCCATGCGCGCAGGCGGGCCCGCGATCGGGATGCCCGACCAGTCTGCGAGATCGATCTCGTCGTGACCAACGTAGACCTCCTCGGAGAGCTCCTCGGCGCACCTCCCGAAGGACAAGCGGGCGCCCACGCGCCTCGCGGACGCGAAGTGGGCGGCTGCGAAGTTGTCCTGCGGTTCGGCAAGAAGGGCTTCGAAGTCGACATACTGGATGTCGGAACCGGCTTGAGCCAAGTGTATCGAGGGGCCCCTGCCTCTCCCATCGCCGCGGGGGCATTCTCGACGAATGCGTCGTGGGTTTTATGGCAGAAATCACATTCCATGGTTTTCCCGTGGACATGTTTCGGATTACCCCGGCGTCCCTTGCCCTTTCCTCGGGCACGCCTGCGGCCTCTGCCCCCCCCCTAGGAAGAGTTCCTCCTTTTGTGGTCATGCGAGGGAGGCCAGGAACGTGAGCGCGCCTCTGCCATGCAACTGTCGGCGTGCACCCTTGCCTCTACCCTTGCCATGTGAAGTAAACGCACGCCGAACTGCACGTCGTGCCCTTCGAACTGACTGCTTCGTGAAACGTCTCCATCGGCGTTGATGTGTCTGGCATCCCATGAGTATTCGTTGCGCGTGATGCTCCGGCGAGGTGCGCGGGCACATCAATAACAAATCCAAGTTGCCAGCTCCTTCATCTGACGAGGCGTCAGCATCGGTGCCTGAGTCAAAGTCAGACACTGCGGGCAACCCCGCCGAGCCCACCAGCACAATGGCATGGGTCGGGGCCGCCGTTGCCGACAGCCCCTGACATTGAGCCCCGGAGTCTTGCGACCCCATGGGTTGGCCACCTTGCCGGCTTAATTGACTGGTGGCCTCCGTCTGGTTGTCGATCGCAATTCCAGATGGCGCTGGCAGGTTGCCCCGCGCGAGTGCCACCATGAAAGACATCCGCGCGGTGGCCACGGTTAAACACACAACCAATGTTGCCATGGTTTCGCTCGGCAATATGGGCGTTAGCCCTCGTGCGCTCCAGTAAGAAGTCGAACTGATGCTGGGTCCTTGGCATCTGGTGGTTCAGTCGTCGTAGTAGTTGCTGTGCACGCGAAGTGCCGACGCCCAGGGCTCTGAACAATATGACTGTCAGGATTTGAAAATTTGGGATGTTGAAACCCGCGGCGGCAGCCTCATAGCGCGCAATCTCGAAACGGGCCAGCGCCTGGTCGATCCGCCCCCCCGCATGGGCGCAAAAGCCCATGAGAGCCGCCCCCGAATCAAGCTGTCATTCATCTTCGAGCTTCTCGATCTTAGTGCTGCGGAGGAACGTTTTGCAGGTGGCTCCATCGGCGCGGCACCCACAAATGTACAATCCAGCGTGGATGGCGGCCAGGTGGGCCCTCGCGGCAGCGGCCCTTGCGAGACCTCCAAAGCCGCGCTGTGAAGCGGCGGCCCGTTGGGAAAGAATCGCTGTTCCTGTGGCGACGTTCATTCAGACATGTACCTCGCGAGCAAACTCACGGAAAGATACGTTGCCGGCAGTGCCCCAGCAAGGGCCGGCAGCGCGCGCGTCGCCTGCGCCGCGCTGCGCCCAACGGCGCATCCGATGGCGACCCAGATGAGGCCAAAAATAATGATGCCAAGCCAGTGTCCCCGTAGGTCGGTGTCGGTTGTAAGCAGCTGTCGGCCACCAGGTGACGCTGCCGTCAGCTTGCGAGGAGATGCAGGCGGCGCGACGTCATGGCGCATGTTATCATGCACCGCATATTCGAAGAAATTGCCAATTGGCGCAGAGCGGTTGACCTCAGGCGCAGCAGCACAGATGTAGGGCTTAGGTAACAGACCTCGGCGTGAGCAGAGGCAGCAGTGCAGGTGTCTTGCGATGGAATACAGCTCCTCATGTAGATCCACTTGATCCCCCGATGCTCCACCATGTCGGTCGCCCACCAGATAGCGCCGTGGGCAACGAGGCGTAGACCTAGAGCTGACCACCAACGGCCACCTCCGCTACCAAGTTTAAAGCTGGTCGGGGGGCCCAACCAGATGCGTCGCCTCAGGCGATGCATGCGTCCAACCCTGTTACGTCGCACTAGCGATAGTGCCAGAGATTGGACAGAGCCGCGGGAGCGGCGATGACGCATCTCAAGATCGGTCAGATAGGCGGCGCGTCACTGGGCCAAAATGGCCGCGGAAAAAAACGCTCGACACCTCTCGCCTCGAGCGGGCCCGGTTCCCGGCCCAACATCTGGCGCGCAAGCCCATTGAAGACCTCTGCTATCCATTGGGATCGGTGCCGCCCGCTGGGCAAGATGGCCCAAGTGGTGGCCCGGAACGCGCCGCCGACGCAAAGGAAACCCACCGGGGGGAAATTGTGGCAACGATCTGTCGCGGCGCTCTGGCAGCCCTGAACCGCGTGGCCATCGCGCCCAGATCGCCGGAAGTGAGAGAAAACAGCGATGAGCCCCTCCACGAGGCTAGCCGCGCTCGCCACTGAGGCGGGCTCGGCGCCAGGGGCCTCCCGCGCAAGGAAAACCCGCGCGCTCTCCACCGCGGGCGAAGCGGGAGCTGGCGCGCCAGCTTCGAGCCCGCGCCCAGCTGTGAGACCGCCAACCGTCGCCGGCGCTAGCGGGTCTGGAGGGGACCTGCCGGCCCTTGCCGGAAGGCGGGGTCGCCCGGGCCCCAACCTGCGGTCGCGGGCGCCCAACCTGCAGCGGCGACCGCCGCTTCTGGGCCATGCTGGGTTGTGGGCTGCGCGACGGACCACGACGGCGACGCCGCCCCCGGGGCCTGCGCTCGCTGCTCAGCATGCCGAAACGTACGCGCAGGTGCTGGCACGAATCAGCTGGCGCGAAGATGCCCCCCACCTGGGGTGCATCTCCTCGACCGAAGCTGAACATGGAAACGCCCAATCAACCATTCGCGCGCAGGAGAGAATCACTGCGCGACGGCGCCCGGGCTCAGCAAGGGACCCAGAACTCGGACACCATGAAAGCCTACAAGGACCCCATCCAGCGCAAGCAGTAAGCTTGACAAACTGGATACGGCGGGGGGCGTCGCGGGAGAGCGATCTTCCTTCGCTCTTCCGCACTCGACGCGTTATGCCTCCGCGCGTCAAACTCGCCGAGGCGGTTGCGGGCCGGGGCCCGCTCCTGCAGTGGGCCCTAGGCCAGCGGACTGCGCCCCCGAGTCAATCCGAGTCTGGTCAACGGTGTCCTCTGTCCTGTGAAACATGCATTCGCGACGACACCACGTATTCACTGTTTACAGCCAGGTTAACGCCAAGCGCAAAACTCGTGCAACTTTGTCCGTGCTCGCTCCCGATTGTTTTGTGTTCCACCCCCTAGTTGCTGAACCACCGCCGGACTCATGCAGTCCGATCCCCCTAGACCGAGGCGAGCACCCGGCCAACGTTTGCGAAACTGGTTGCGGCAAGGGCGAAGAATCTGCGAAACCGGCGGCAACCCGATGCTCGCGGGAAGATCCGCCTGGGCGGGTGGGAACTCTCGCGCGGGAGACGCCGGCCGCCTGCGCGCGAGGGCCCGCGCCCGCGGCAGTTGGGCAGCGCCCAAAACCAATGCTCCCAGACGAGGGCCCGTGCCCGCGCCGCTAGGAATGGACCCGCAAGCCAGCGCCTCAACGGCAGCCGCACTCTGAATGTGCCACCGCCCCCGACCACGTCCGTGCGTGGACAGGGCCCGTCGTCCGCCAAATACCCGTTTGTCGCGCTGACGGCCACCAAATGCAGACGCGGCGGGGCCCGCCGGAGGGGCCGTAGGCCCGCGCCTGGGAGACTCGGTCACCCGCGTTGGGCCCGTGCCCAACCGACCAACAAACCCGACCAGGGCCATGCCCACGCAAACGGGCCCGCGTCCGCGACATTCAGTCCCGCGCCTGGCCCGCGCACCTAGGACAAGGCCCGTGTTCACGCCGCAAGCAGCGCGCATGCAACAATGCGGTACCACGGAGACCCTGCCGTCGAGGCAGCACGTCGCCGTACGCGCACGTTGCGCGCGCTGTCAAGGCCGAGCCCTCGCCGCTGAAACGACAGAGCGCAAGCGTGCCCCGCGGCACGCCAGCGGGCCCGTGCCCCAACGAACGCACTCCAACTGGGGCCCGCGACCCCTCGAAGGTTAGGGCTTGCGCCCGAGTCAACGCCGGCGGACAAGGTCCGTGCCCACGAATTCGGGGTGCACGCCATATCTGCGACAAGGACCCACGCCCCCGCCGCTGCACCTGTCCGTCCTGCAGTCTGTTGCTTTCGGCGACCGCGGGCTGCGCCCTGGCCTTTGATGGGCAACTCTTAAGAGGCTGCTGGGGAGGAGGGGGGCTTGGATGGACAGTTCCTCACCTCCTGGGGATGGGGTGGAGAATTCTGACAGAGCGCTGGCACCATCTTCTTGCGGCCACTGCCACACCGAGCGCTGCGCTCTCCAACTGCTGGAAAGAGCCCAACAAAACCTTCGCACCCACCCCTGCTCAGGTCTTGGCGCCATGGCCAGACCTCGCTCGATCAGACGCGGCATGTGAAACTCATATTCATCCACCTCGCTCGCGCATGGGGGAGCCGGTTTGGAGAGGAAGGAAACGGTCTGTTGAGGTTGGGGGCGGTGCCGCCCAAGCGGCCATAGCCACCACATATACCCCGCTGGCCTGTGCCAATCGAACCGATGACAATGGCACGCGCCTGGCCAGCACCTGGGACCCGTGCGTGGACCCAATTCTTCTCGACCAAAAAGCGGAGCCACGCCCCCGCCGCATTCGCAGACTCACACTATGCCGACGGGGCCCGTGCCCACGACCTGCTACTTTCATGATCGACGCTCCCTTTTTATCGACTTATCGACGGGGCCCGTGCCCTCGCCAAAAGGCCCGTGCCCTGAGGGCCCGTACCCTCAGGGTCCGTGCCCTGCCTGCGCCTGCGGGCCACCACCCGCCCGAGGGATGGGATGGGCAAGTCGAGGTCCGAGCGTGACCTCCAGCAAGGCCCTTGCCTGGGCCCGAGCCCGGGCCAAAATAAGACATGAGTGCGATACGCAAACCAATGCCCAATGCTGCTCAACTGCGAATGCATAAACAAGACGACAACACATATGCTGCACTCCTCCCCTGCTCACAAGACTACCTGTTCTCCCGTGACTGTAAGTTCCATTGCCATGCTATGTTTTCCCACTCGTGCAACGCGCGCGCATTGTCCGTGGGGCGGAAGACCCAATATGACCTCCCAGACGTTCCCAAGACGTCTCCAAGACGGCCAAGATGGCCCAAGGAGCTGCCATGATGGCCATATGATGGCCCAAGATGGCCCCCAAGACGTCCCCAAGAGTGCCCAAAGACAGCCCAAGAGGCCCCAAAGACGCCCAAGATGGCCTCAAATACAGCCAAGGTGACCACCAAGACGGCTAAGAAGACCCAGGATGGCGTCCAAGACGGTTCCAAAGACGCCTGCAAGACGGCCAAGATGACCCTAAGACTGCCTAAGATGTCCTCCAGACTGCCCAAGAGACACCGAAGACGCTTCAGGTGGTCGCCCTGAGACGGCCCAGGAAACACCCAAGAGGCCCGCAAGACGGCCTCAGAGGCCCCCAAGACAGCCCAAGAGGCCTCCGAGAAACCTCCAAGACGACCCCAGAGACCTCCCAGACAGCCCTGATGCGCCCAAAGAGGAACCCACGACTGCCCAGGAAGGGCCCAAGACGGCCTCCGAAGGCTAGGCGACCCCCACAAGACCACCAAGAGGTCCCATGATACCCTCACGAGGCTCCAGTAGGCCCCCGAGATGTCCCTTAGAGCCCCCCCCCCATAAGATCCTAGGAAGTCCCCAAGAGCCCAGAAAAGGGGCCTCAAAAGGCCTCCTCTTCTTCCTTCTCCGTCCTCTCCTCCCTCTCCTCCTCCTTTCTCGTCGTCTTCCCAATTTTCCCCCAAGGGGTTCCACAACGGCAGCAGGAACGCTTAGTCCAATAGCGTGGTCTGACTTAGGCACTCCGTTTGGCCGCATGGGCGTTACCACAAAGGCCGGGGGCAACGGTGATTCGCCGCAGGCGTCTTCGATAAGCGAAGGAGGAGGAGCAGTAACAGAAGAAGGAGAGGGGGAGGCGGAGAAGGGAACGGTGACGGGGGGGGAGGGGAAAGGAGGAGGGAGGAGGAGGCGAAGGAGGCGGATGAGGAGAGGAGGGGGAAGAGGAGGGGGAGGATGGGTAAGGATGAATTGAGGGAGAGAGAGGGAGAAATCGGGAGATGCGGGGGAGGGAGGCAGGAGGAAAGAGGAGAAGATGGAGGTGATACTTTAGGAGCGATGGGGAGCAAGGAATAAGGATGGAGTCAGACGCCTCCGTGTCATCTCCCCCATTCTCAAACGGTGGCGGCACTTGGCGACTGCGGCGCCTTCGTACCCCATAGCCGTTCGACGCGGGCGAGTTGAGGGTAGAGAGGTGGGCCTGGTGCGTGCGCAGGCTCTTGAGGTGCCTCCGCAAGAGGGGGGGAGGGGGAACGCGCCAGGGCGCGGGGGGAAGATTATGATATTCTTCGACCTGGTTCAAGCCTTCCGGGCAGGGGAGGCAAATTGCCGAGGGTGGACGCAGCTCGAGAAGAGAGCCAGGATGGTGGCCGAAAGGACTCTGCGGAGGTGGATCGATCGAGGGAGCACTACAATGCAATTTGATCTTATGTAGCACCACGCAGATGCGGATACAAGTGAGGGGGCGGGCACGGGGCGGGTCGCGGGCGAACGTGGTGTGGGTCGCGGGGTGGGTCGCGAAGTGGGTCGCGAGGTGTGTCGCGGGGTAAACCGCGGGTAGGTAGACTAAGTCTCGGGTGGGCCGCGGGTGGGTCGCGGGTGGGTCTCTGGTTGGTCGCGGGCGTCGCGGGTGGGTCGCTGTGGGTCGTGGGCCGGGTCACGATGGGGACGACAACAACGCAACGCAACGCAACGCAACGACAATCCGCACCGCGGAACCCCACTGCAGCCACGCACCCAAGACCGTTCGGACCCCTCACTCTGATGTTGTACGTGTTTTTCCCTTTTCGGGCCTCTAGTGGGGCTCTCGTCGCCACGGCTGAATTGACGCGCTCGGGGACATGCCTGCGGGGGCGATTTGGGGGATTATGTTTTCCCCGAGCAGTGCTTGCACTTCGGGCTAATCCCACCAGAACTTTGGGCGTGAGTGGTTTAGAGAGCTATCTCTGTCCTCAACCCCCCTTCGTCCCCTTCGGGGATGGGTTTACCCCTCCCCCTACCCCCTCCCCCTGGACCTGGAGAGGGAGTCCGGCGGGTCGTTGGGGGGGTCCATTTCGACTCCTCGGAGGGCCAAAAAAACGACGACCCTCACGAGGATTCTGGCCCCGACGGGGGGACGGAGATAGGCCCCTCTGCTCTTCTTTGAAGCCAGAATCATTGATTTTACTACGGTTTTGGTCCCATTTTGGCGTCCTGAGGGGGTCGCGCTCATCTTCCTTCATAGCAAAATCATTGATTTTACAAAGGTTTTGGGCTCATTTTGTCCTTTTCAGGGCGCAGCTCTCATTTGCGCTTCTGAGGAGGTCGCAAGAGGCCCCAAGATGGCCTCAAGAGGCCCCCAGGAGGCTCCCAAGAGGCCTCCAAGGCCCCCAAGAGGCCCCCAAGAGGCCCCAAGAGGCCCCCAAGAGGCCCCCAAGAGGCCCCCAAGAGGCCCCAAGAGGCCCCAAGAGGCCCCCAAGAGGCCCGAAGAGGCCCCAAGAGGAGGCCCCCAAGAGGCCCCAAGAGGCCCAAGAGGCCCCCAAGAGGCCCCACGAGGAGCCCGAACGACTCACACCAGGACGAGGGGCCCGAACGACTCACACCACGAAGAGCCCGAACGACTCACACCACAAGGAGGGGCCCGAACGACTCACACCAGGACGAGGCGCCCGAACGACTCACACCACGAGGAGCCCGAACGACTCACACCACGACGCGGGCCCCGAACGACTCACACCACGAGGAGCCCGAACGAGTCACACCAGGAGGAGGGGCCCGAACGACTCACACCAGGATGAGGGGCCCGAACAACTCACACCACGAGAAGCCCGAACGACTCACACCAGGACGAAGAGCCCGAACGACTCACACCACGAAGAGCCCGAACGACTCACACCAGGAAGAAGGGCCCGAACGACTCACACCAGGACGAGAAACCCCAAACGACTCAAATCACGAGGAGCGCTTTCTCTCCCTCCTCCTCCGCCTCGTCCTTCTCCCGCTCCCCCCACAAGGAGGATGTACAAGGAGGCGGGAGGAAGGAGGAACAGGGGAGATATGCGGGGCCAAGCGGACACACGCCTGAAAAACACGACTGTCGGCATGCTTCGCAAGAGTTGCTGCTGTGAGATGGGCTGGTGGGGATACGCGAAGCGTAAAGAATTACCTCTTTTCCATGGAACTGGGCCTGCGCGGCGGTCTGGCGGCTGTGTGGCCACCGTCGCTGCCGCGTCGCAGTCTCGTCGCCGCCTCGTCGCCGCCTCGTCGTCTCGGCCTGCGCGGCGGTGCGGCAACTATGTGGCCGCTGCCGCCGCCCCGTCACGCCGCCTCGTCAACGCCTGGCGTGTGGGCCTGTGCGTCGGGTCCGTCGCCTTGTGGTCGCCGTCACCGCACCGTCGCCGCCTCGTCGCATCGTTTTGCATTGCTTTACAGTTGTCGTCTTCCTCGCTTCCCTCGCTCCGTCCTCCCCCCCTCCTTGTCGTCGTCGTTGTCGTTGTCGCCGTCGTACATGGCCACGCCAAGTGGGAAAACTCAACGGCCAAAGCCTTGCCAATGTATATCTGCACGGCAAATGCGCCCCGATACGGGTGCCCAGATTTTTTACCGTTTTGCAAGTGCACATCTGCACGGCATGTTCTCTGCCGATGCGCCGTCGAGGCGCCTGGCTCCTGCTGCTGCGATGCATTGATTGATTTACGCTGCGTTGCATTGCTTCGCTTGGTCTGGCATTGCTTTGGGTTGCATGGATTTGCGTAGCTTGGCGCGTTAGTTGGCATTGCTTTGCGTTGTTCCTTACGCGCGTCGGCCTGGCGGCTTTGCGTGCATTGCTATGAATTGCGTTGCAGTGCTTTGAATTGCGTTGCGTGACGTTCCATTGAGTTGCGTTGCTGAGCATTGCAATGCAGTATGTCAAGCATCGCGATGCAAAGCAACGCAATGCAAGCATTGCGTTGCTTTGCATCGCATTGCGTGGCATTGCATTGCATTGCATTGCTCGGCATTCCGTTGCATGGCATAGCATTTGTTGGCATTCCTTTGCATTGCGTTGCGTTCCTTGGCATCGCATTGAATTATTCGCTTCACCTTGACCTGCATTACTTTGCATTGCTGTACATCACTTTGGGTTGTTCTGCATTGAGTAATTACATTGCGTTGATGTGAAGTGCCGTGCGTCGCATTGCATTGCGTTGTATGGTGTTGCATTGCGTTGCATTGCTTGGCATTGGTTGGCATTGGTTGGAATTGCTTTGCATTGCTTGGCATGGCTTGTCATGACGTTGCATTGCGGTTGGGTTGTGTTGCAGTGCTTTACAGTGCTTTGCATTGATTTGCATCGCACTACCTTGTTTTGTATTGCGCTGGTTTGTATTGAGTTGCCTCACATCTCTCTGCGTTGCGTCTCCCTGCTCAGTAACATCTTTAATTACTTGGCATTGCGCTGCATTGCTTTGCATTGCGTTGCATTGATGTGCATTGGTTTGCACTGATTTGCATCGCATTGCATTGCTTTGCATAGCTCTATATTGAGTTGCATGACTTGATATTGATAGGAACTGATGTGCATCGCAGTGCATTGCATTATGTTATGTTGCATTGCGTGGCATTGCGTGGCATTGCGTTGCCCCGCTTTGCATCACGGAACATTGATTTGCATTGCTTTAGAGTGTTCTTCATTGCTTCTATTGCGTTGCATCTATGTGCCTTGCTTTTGCATTGCGTTGCATCGCGTTGTACTGCGTTGCATCACAATACATATGTTGCATTGTTTTGCGTCGCTGTGCTTTGGCTTGCGTTGGTTTGCATGGCGTTGCATTGCTTTGCTGTGCTGTTCATTGTTTTGCATTGCTTTGCATTGCTGTGCATTGCGTTGCATTGCTTTGAGTTGCGTCGCGCGGCTGTGCACTGCAATTAATTGCCTGGCATTTATGTGCACTGCTTTGTAATCCTTGGCATTGCTTTTTGCGCCGCATATATTGCACCCCATTGATTGTCCCACCTAGGTTGCACTGCATATGCAAGGAAGAAGCGTTTGGGGTTCACGCTGGCTATCACTGCATTTTCAACTCTCCACAAAAGGCTCCCAAACAACACGACCCCCTGTGGCTGCATCGAAATCGTAGTTTGCTCGAGGGCAGGTAAATCAAGGAGAAGAGGAGATGAAGGACGCGGAAAAACAATGCTCATCTACGAGTATGTCCAGGACTGCCAACAGGACGGGGCCGGAGGGGATTGTGGCGTAGAACTTGAGCCAAGAGCGTCAATCTTATGAATGGGCATTCTCACGAAAAACGACTCCACGATGCGAGTTTTGCCCTGGGAACAATGTCGCACACTACGAGTGTTTTCTGGCCCTCCCCAGCACAGACACGAGGGCAGGTTGTGCAGTAATGCGGCAGGCGCAGTGGCAGCAGCAGCCCTACAGTAAGGGCGGCGATCATACTGAACGTCAACTACACAAACGCATCCGAGCAACTGCGGGAAGAAGGCATAATCAGAACTGGAGATATTACATGACAGAGAGATTGACCTACAATTGCCAACTTGAGCCGAAGCAAACGTTGGAGTAAGAAACCGGTGCCTCCAAATCTCTATGAAGACCGCATCCTGCAGCAGACAACAAGCAGATCACTACATGTCAAATAAATGAATGCTAACACGACTCATACCCGAACAAGTGAAGAGGCTGCGACACACCTCGTCCTGAGACGCTCTCACATTTATGGACGGCGAGAGCAAAAGACGAGGAGACAACGAAGCATGAGTAAAAGTTATGCGTGATTGCTGAGCGCATGAGCGTGAGATCGAGTTGTAGGTCTGCATCGGGCCTCAACACACAACGACATGGGTACTTTGAAGACAACAGCTGTTGTCCCCCATGTGGAGAACAAGGCCGTGAGGCCGGGAGGCTCTGATCGTGGTGTTGCGGATTCCCCCGCAACAGAGTCAACATCAGGCGGGAACTACGGGCAAGAGAGGGGATGAAGTAGACGGAAGAAGGGAACTCTCCCCATCCAAAACAAGGGCTGGCGGATGCTTGGGCAGGAGGGGCGAAGAAAAGAAGGATGAGCAAGAAGAGGAAAACCACAGAGGAAGGAGGGGGGATTAAGACCGGGCCCTTTGACGCGACAGCATTGCCGTTAACCACTCGCGCGCCATGGCATGCTGTCGCACGCCTTGTTCGAGCACCACTCCAAACACACAAAGCGAGAAGGGTTTCTACCGAATGGATTCAGCGAGCACCTCCACAAGCATCGCGTACGATATGACATGAAAAGCCCGCGGGAGACACAGACATGCGGACAACTATAATCAACTGAACAGATCGGAGACAAGTGCACTGCTTGCCAGAGAGAATGAATCGCACCAGGATAGAGACATCGCGGTGGCAGAATAAGCGATCGCAGCCGAGACTGGCCAATGCGACCAAGAAAGCGGCCCCGAGAGTCCAGGGAAGACGGGAGAGGAGGGGGAGGGAGGAGGAGAGAGACACAATACCCACTGAATGGGGTACAAGCTAAGGCGCAATACGAAGCACCGCGAACGACCACGCAAACTTACACGCCCTCGGACGTCGAGCGGCCTGGCCGCAGCACGAGCAATTAGTGTAGCAATCCCACACAGGGAGGGACGAGAAGAGGCAGGCAGAGAGGGCTGACCAGGCCCGTGCAAAAACAACGACCCAAGGGAGAGCGGCGAAAGAGCCAGGAAAATAGGCGAGGCGAGCACCCGCAGCGGGGGCCACGCAGACATAGCCGACCTTACAATGGCAGTGCGAATGTGGATGCCACCTCTCTCGCAGTGGCAGCCGCCAAATCGTCTACTGGGCCCCACCTGAGCCGCCGGCCACTCACGAAGCAGTCAGCCTCGGTGGCCACGTGGGCGCTGGCCAATTGAGGGGGGAGAGGAGGAGCCGGCAGGTGAGGCAGAGACCAGGCCAGCCCAGCAGGGCCAGCCTGAGCTCCGCCGCCAGGAGGCGCGGGAGGAACGACGAGAAAGGAGGGGCGAGGCCAACGCACCCGAATATGCGGTATGGCGCGCAAGTACACTCACTCGAAGGCCTCGCCAGGAGAGCCTGCGGGGCGAACGCCTCCACCAGCCGGCACGGACCAGATAGCGCATCGGATTCTACGTGAGGCCCCCACGAGGCGCATCCAGACCTCCTGCACCCGACGCAGCGTCATTAACCAACTGTCGCACCGAAGGGACGCCGTGCCTGAGAGCAATACAATACAGTGTGCGTGCGACCTGCAGACGACAAGGAACGACTTACCCTGCCAGTACCATTAGACCTTTCCCAGACCATGCGTATGCAAGCACAGCAAAATCCCAACCACTGCAAATCGCACACTATCCCGCGAGCAAACACCAGCATTACGTCTGCGAGCATCACAATAACTTCCGAACGCAACAACGTGCGTGAGAGCACCGCAACGTGCGCGACGGCAGGAGAACAAGTAGAACGAGGGGGATTGGAGAAGCAACAACAACGTCGCGAGACACAACATCAGAAACCCCACGAATCTGGAATGGCTGGGCTATGCACCAACATGCATGATTCCTGTGGGCTCCTGCAACAAATCGTTCTGAGGACCCAAAATCGCGCCACGGGAATACAGAAACCGCAGCCTGGGCGGAAATTGAATATCTTCCTTTGGAACAAGCGGCAAATGCTTGAATCCCGCGGACTCCCGTGCCCCCTCCCATTCTGAAGATCGTACGTGAAGCTGGAAACATGAAGGACAGGAAACGCAATGGACAGAGCGGCTGCAATATGAAAACTCGCGTCCGCGTGGGCCCGCGAAAAAAAGACTGACACCCCGGCCGAAAAAAAACAAAGTCGATATAGTAGCCCTAAGAAGCCCCCTGTCGGCCCGGATACGGCGTCTTCCAAGGAAGACGCATGCGCTACGACAGCGCAGGGGCTGGCCCACAACATGCAACGCCAAATGCATACTATCCCTGGGGGGGGCTCCGCTCGGACCAACGAGAACAAAAACAAATAGCAGCCCGGCGCCACATAAAACGAACGCGCTGGCATGGCCCACGGGGGGCGACCGACGGTGGGACCATAAAAACACGACCGCGCGGCCCAGGCCAAATGAATCAAAGACTCAGCCGCGGCAGCGCCCCCCCAGCCCGAGCCGCAGACCAGGAAACACAAAACCATGACTTTGGACATTCGGCGTGCGCAATACAAAAAGCAAGAGGTCTCAACTTAGAAAGTAGAGTGGTGAAAACCAATGGTTCCACGAGTATTCTGAAGGCCCCAGCATGGTATGATCAATTGTGGCACTGTCATTGCAAGTGCGCTCCCGCGCTCTCGCTTGCGCAGTGGAAAATCAATCGAGAATGGCAAACGTAACCTCGACAGCCGAACTGTGAAACCAACTGTTTCTCTCGTGATCTGAGGGCCCCAACATGATGTGATGTATTGTTACACACACACGCACGTTTCTTACTGCACGCGAGTGCGCGCGTACGCGCGCGCGCTCTCGCGTGCGCAGTACAACAAGAACTCGAGAATGGTAAACTTGACTTCGAAAACAGAATGGCGAACACCGATTGCTCCACTCGTACTCTGATCGCATCGACATGATATGATGTACTGTGGCGCAACACAATGTCCGCCACCGTGTCTTGAAGGATCTGGAATCCCTCGGGCCAAATCTTCTAGGGTTTCCCGCGGTTCCCCTGGGCTCCCCCGCATCTCCCCGCATGATTTGCTCGACCCCAGCGGGCCCCAAGACAAGCCAAAAAGGCCTCGGCAAGCCTCCGAGACGGTCCAGGAGGCCCCGAGTCGCCGAACGATCGTTCCAAGACGCTCAAGATGGCCCCCCAGACGACCCAAGAGACCTCCAGGACGCTCAGAAAGGCCTCAAAAAGGTCTCCCAAGAGGGCACCGATAGGCCAACATCATTCCAAACCATCATGCGGTGTTGGGCATACTCGTTTAGAAGAGGCAGATCCCCTCGTCCACTCGTGCCTCCTCCCTCCTCCCACCATCGCCACCGTCACTCATCGTCATCAGCATCGTAATCATCATCGCCCGCATCATCAGCATCATCATCGTCGTCATTATCACCATCTTCATCATCAGCATCATCATCATCGTCATCATCGCCATCATCATCGTCATCATCGCCGTTCTCACCACCATCATCGCCATCAGCATCGGCACACCCCTCAAACGCTTCGTGGTCCCATAGGGAACTCCGCCGAAGGCCCCAATGGCGGTGTCCACATGCGTCCGCGCCACCCATTTCGGCACACCCCTCGTACGCACCGTGGCCCCAGAGGGAGCTCCACCGAAGGCCCCAGTGGCGGTGCCCGCATGCGTCCGCGCCACCCATTTCGGCACCCCCTTGACACGCTTCGTGGCCCCAGAAGGAGCTCCACCGAAGGCCCAAGTGGCGGTGTCCACATACGTCCACACCACCCATGTCGGAAAACCCCTCATACGCTTCGTGGCCCCATAGGAAGCTGCCTCCACCGAAAGCCCCAATGGCGGTGTCCAGATGCGTCCGCGCCACCAATGTCGGTACACCCCTCACGCGCTTAGTGGCCCCATAAGGAGCTCCACCGAGGGTCCCAATGGCGGTGTCCACATGCGCCCGCGCCATCGATGTCAGCACACTCGTACGTCTCGTGGATTCGTAGGGAGCTCCACCGGAGGCCCAAAAGGCGGTGTTCACATGCGTCCGCGCCACCCATGTCTGCACACCCAATCATACGTTTCGTCTGTGATATGGAAATCGGGGAGAATGATCGATGATCCTTCTTGTTCGAGCTTCGAACAGGCGTAGCTCTAGGCCAAGGGCCCTAAACGGTTTGAGCAAAAACGGTAGCGGAGAACAAGGGTGAGAGCGCAGCAACAGGGAAAGAGAGAGGAATGAAACCGCAGGGCCCTCGAGGCTGATGGGGGAATCCCTCTCTGGCCTCCTACATTCCTTGGGAGTGAGCTTGATTCACATTCCTCCTAGTCGCCGTCTCAAGCGCCTGTAGCGGGGACTATGACAAGTCACCCGCCGGAAACTACATTGCAAACGGTAGGCTGATGATCGAGATCACCGATCGCGAGCAAACGGCTCGCACTGCATGCTAGCAGGCGGCCCTCGGGGCGATTTAACGGGTGCTCGCACGCACCGGCGAAAGCAAATTCTGAAGCACAACGGGCACTCGGCTCGGGCCTTATTACTTTGTAATAAGAAGGCTGCTGGTAGCAGAACAGCATCTGGTGATCGTCATCACCATCACAAAAACGCACGCACAGAGGCTGATCAGACCATGCGCGGATGAAACACAAATGGCTGCCAGCAGGCAGCGTCCGAATAACAACGGAACACACTGAACGTGGAGAAAAATACATGGCTGGCTAGCGGGTGGCGGCGAACAGAATAATCTGCATGCGGAAAACCATACACGGCTGCTAGAAACAGCGTCCTAGTGGCGGCGCAACCAACAAACTGAATGCGGAGAAACGTATACGGCTGCTAGAGGCAGCGTCCTGGTGGCGGCGAAACCAACAACTGAATGCGGAGAAACGCACACGGCTGCTAGAGGCAGCGTCCTGGTGGCGGCGAAGCCAACAAGTGCAGGCGGGGTCTCACTCACGTGGATTTCTTAGTCCCCGTCGCTGCCAGCGATAAGCCCTTGTCTGGCAAGTCGCAGCCCATCATTTGCGCCCAATTCAGTGGAACTCCTGCCAAAACGAGTGATGCATCCTCGAGAAACCGGGGCTGTGCACCCTGTGGTTGCGGCGAAGCCACGATGAATGTCGCTTGCAGGTCCTGCAGGTGGCGTAGACGCTGCGTGGGTTGTATCCCGCGCGTATGTTGTGCCCTGCCACGGCGCACTCGTTCATCTCCATCGGCGGCACCGTCGGCGTAGAGTTGTTCAAGGGCGCGATGCAGATGATGCGGCGAAGCTGTCCTGCGACGACACGGGCGATGGCGCTGGCGCTGCCGATGGCCTCGGCGTGGCGCTCCCAGCCGAAGAACTGCTCTGCGCTGCCGCAGTCGCTATGGCGTCGGGCATGAAGATGTCTCCGTCGTCATCCTCCTCCTCCTCGGGGATCGCGGGCGGCGGGTTGTTACGTCGGCCCAGGCGGCGTCCGTCGCAGCCGGGGTGCCAGTCGGCGGTGGCCTTGTCCTCTGGCTGCGGCGACGGCCTGATGTCGTTCTGGGACACCGTGAGCCGCATGACCGCGAAAATGCTGAGCCCGATCGTCATGCCCAGGAATATAGAGAAGCAGGTCAGGTAGCACATGTACCAATAAATATTCAGATCGAACGGCGGTGGCGGCCCCGGGGTCGGCTGACCCTTGACATTGCCGATGCACGAGGCGATCACAGAGGCAATCATGGCGGCGTTGGGCTGCCTGGTGCCGAAGTTGTGCTTCTTGGCGCCGAAGAACGAGCACGGTAGGCCAGTCTCCATCACCTTCGTGAGCGACTCGGCAACCAAACTCCAAGTGGGCACCCAAGTCAAGCGCAGCTCGCTGTTGGGGTGCACAGACTCCTTGATCACGGACGTCGCTAAACTCCGCGTGGCCGCCGCGATCGGCCGCTCCCGCGCCCGTGGCCCGCGAACATGGCCCCCTCTGCCTCCCGCCACAGATCCCGCGGGAATCTACCCCGCCAGCTGCCACAGCGGCGCGATCGCGACCACGGCCAAAGGGTCGAGGCACCACTTCGGCCGCGGCGCGTGGCCCGCCCAGGCGCAGAGCCGCCCGCGCGGCCGTCCGGAGGCCAGCGAGTTCTCGGACGGGCGGGCGCCCGCACGACGCCCCATAAAGCCCAGCGGCGGTGCCAGCTGCGGCGCCCAGCTGGCAACGCTGGCGAAAGGGCACCGGCAACCGCCCGCCGCGCACGAAGCGGCCTCCTGCGACCCTCGCCCGCGTGCCGGCGACGGCGCAGCGTCGGGCAGGTCCGACGTGGGCGACCGCGCCCAAGTCGCGGAAGCCGCAGTGAGGCAGCGAGCAGCGATCGCGGGCACCTGGGTGGACAGCCAACGCCGCAGCTCCCTCGTGTTCGCGAACTGGCGGCTCTTATCTCGACAAACGCCTCCGTGAAGTGCACCCCGTTCCTGATTGCCGCTGCGACGTCGCCCACCTCGTCGGCCTTGCCGCGGGCCCACAGCGTGAAGTCATCGACATATAAGCGCCGCCGCAGGCGGTCGACCACAGACCCCACGCGCTGGGAAAAAGACTGTCACACTATGTCGTGGAATTCATGTGTAAAGCTAGAACGCAGGTGAAACGCAAAGTTTTCACCATTCAATGTTCGACGGTTACCTTGATTTTCACGTTGAACTTGACTAAGTGGTTGACTCGCATGCTTAACATGAACATGTAAGCATCCATTATGACTGGGCATATGGATGACACGTGAGCCTCGAAAACGTCTGAGCGTCAACAATAAATCATGCAATGCAAGCGCAATGTTGGAAAGGCGTGCCACCCCGGAAAATGTAGTCTCGCTAGTATGATGAACTGACGAACTGACATGTAGTAATACATTGCGGGGGAACACACGGGTGACACGTTTCACTCATAAAACGGCGTGGCAAAAAACAATTCGTTAACCAGTGTGCTAAATGCCATCATGAACTCATACGTTGTGATTGCCTTGGCACGCACCAGGGTGACACGTGTCATCCCGAATAAGTGTGACAAACACGATTTAGCTCACTCGCATTATGAGCGTCGACGCGGAATTATACATTGCGAAATAGCCACGGGGTGAAACGTGCCACCTCGAAAAAGGTGTGAAAACAACCAATTCACCTACTTGCAATCTGAGCGTCAACATGAATCATACGCTACGAAACAGCGCAGGGGGGGACACGTGTCACCCTAAAACGGTGTGACAACGACCAATTGGTTCACCCGTATTCTGAGCGCCAAAGCGTAACCATACATGTGAGAGCAGGAGGGCGAGGAGACACCGACCGGGGGAGAACAAGAAAATGGGGCTTCAACCCAAACAGCTGCGAGCCCTTAGCAGATAGCGCCACCGGTGTGCATTGGGCATGAGGCATGTCCCATGCGACACGGGGCATGGGACCCGCGAACAAAAAACGAAGATGAGGGTGTCGCCACGCGGGGCCGCTGCATGGCCAACGGGAACAAAACTCACCAACTTGCCCAAAGGAGAAACAATAATTTTGGCGTGGCCTTGCGGCTTGCGGGACACCGCGCACGATCATAAGGGTTAGTACAAGGTCTTGCCAAGCGAAACAACATAGCGTCATTCGCGAAGCCACGCGGGCCCGCCGCCGTTCCCGCAGGAGGAGAAATAAATGCATGCCCGCCCACCAAATACGCCAAGATGTCTGGCAAGTCTGAAATGTGCCGCGTCACTCCCCTGCGCGACCCACTGAAACAACCAGAAAGCCTGACAACCGCCGCGCAAGAGTACGACGGGGGCGGAGACGACAAAGCAGCATCAGAAGCACTGAAGCGCAGAATAAAAAAAAAAAACGAGGAAGGGAGAAGGTTGAAGCAGCAGCCAGGAGACACAACAACGTCAACAACAAATCCGAAACGACAGGGCATTGCTGCTGGGGAATATAAACTCCTTTGGCAAAATTGGCGATGATTGACGCCCGCAGCCCACTGTGTGCTCCTCCACATTCCGGGGCTCACACAGGCAGCACTGCAGAGGAAAAGCCATTGGAACTGGAAGCGCTGGTGCGTCCACCAGGAGCATTTCCTCATTTGTTTGCGTGCACCGCAATACGTGCGGCCACCACCGTGCCCATAAACATCACAGCGCATCTGAACACCTAGGGGGTATGGGCACCACAGCGCCTGCGAGCACCGCCGCGCCTGCGACAACCTCAAATGGTGCGAATACCATCACAACGCGCACGAACACCGCTGTGCAATCCCCTGGCTGGACCCTCCAGCGCCTGCGAGCACCGCCGCGCCTACAAACACCACTGCGACTATGAAAACCACGGTCCCTGTGAGGACCACCGCAAGGCAAGCCTGCTTCCCCCAACCGCAGAACTTGCACGAACTACAAGGTTAAATTATCTGGGGGGCTGGTCGGGGGGGCGGGTCCAATAAACAAGGTTACCTGCCGACTCTTAAAAGAGTCGAGCTCCTGGTCGTCGTCATCCTCCCCCTCCGCCTACTCTTTGCCCGCAGCCGCCTACGAACACGACGCCGTGCCTGAGAGCAACAGGCCGACTGGTAACGTCACGATTTCAGCCAGCGGCACTTCCCCACATCCTTCCTAAGCCTCGGCATCTCCTCCCACGTCCCGGGAATATTTGCAGCTACTCAGGCGAATTCCAAAAGCTGCTCCAAACCCCCGCTAGCAAGTTATACTCTTGCTGCCTATCCCAGCAGTCCTAGCTCCTCAGAACCATTCCCAAACCCCGCGGGCGCAAAACGTTACGTACGTCAATTGGTTCTCCCCCCTTCCCGTGACGCCCGATACGCCAGGAATGTAAGAACACGGGCTCGGGGGAAGACGGATGAGCACTGGGAGGAAGGCACAGGTAGGCGGCAGAAGGAAGGAGCTGGAATCTTGGCAGCGCCCGTGGCATGCGAGAGGGAAAGGGGTCCTTGTACTGCGGCATGCCAGAGGCGGTCAACCCCCCTGCAGCGGCCGCAGGGCACACTGTTCCCACATCACCCGCGGGAGGGGAAGAGGCCCAGAAGGAGAAGAGAAACAGGGAGAAGTTGAAGGAGAAAGGAGGAGTGGGTAGAGCAGGGGAGCAGGCAGAAATGAAAGAAGACTCTTCGTGGCCCCTCAGGGCCACCGGCGCAGTCGATCCCACAATCACCATATGAGAAACATGCGTCCGATCGCGCGCTGGCGCCAGGGAGGCAACTAAGAGCACCGCTCACCACGGCGGTGTGCTCTCAGCTCCGGTCTGCGCCCCTGAACACTTGGGGGAAGCGGCAACCACTCCCAAAGGTCCTACCTGCTGTCTGAGTGACGCAGGGTTCTGAGGCTCCCACGCGGAACATGAGGAAAACTTGCGAACAACACATGTTTGGAGCCTCGTTCTCCAATGTGCTCCCGAGCCCGGCTCGCTGGACCAGGGGAGCAGGCGTGCGAGCCGACGTTAGAAGGTCGCACCACCACGTGGAAGTGCGCGGTAATATGACGTCGCGCTGCGACGATGCACGCAGTGCTGCCGCCACTTCCGCCACTTCCGCCCGACCCATAATGTGTGATTTCAAGGGGCGGCCCCACGAGTCCTGACCTCTGGCCAGATGGTAGCGCTTCGCCCCGGCACAATGCATGATGATTCTGGAGCCCGGGAAAACGTCCTCTGGAGGCCGTACCCGAAAATACTTCGGAATTTGACTGATTATGTCATCAGAGCTCCCCACATACATATTGCAAGGCCGTGGCGAGCTCAACGGAGCATCAATGCTACCATGCCCAGGAAGCGCATCATACTGATATGCATGCGTGGAACGGAAGCGGTCCCCGCAGTCCCTCACGACCTCCCTAGAGGCAGAATCCGTACTGACGGTCGAGCTGATGGCAGCTGGAAAGAACGCTCCCTGATAAATACAATGTGCTTTGAATATCCCGCGAATTCCTACACGGCCTCTGGGAGATAGAACCAGCGCTACCGATGGGGCTGGTCATGCCGGAGAAAACACAAAACCGGATGTATAGCACGCGTTTCGCATAGCATGCGCAGTCAGACGCGGCGTCCCCCTAAGTATAATCTGCACTTCTAGTGGGGCTAGTGGCGACTGGAGGGCACACGCGATCCCTGATAGATTCGCCAACTCAACGGGCCAGAGGAGTGCGAAAACCTCCAGTAAGAATTCAAAAAGTGTTTGCGGCCCCAGGGGGTCCCTGGACAAAGAACACCCTGGCCAAGTCCAGGCAAGGACGGACCAGAGGTGCAGTAACTGCTGGGCGTGGCCTCGAGCCTTCGGACGCACCAATGAGGCGCCACAAGGGTGGCACGCCTGACGGCCTCAGACCCCGAGCGTTCTAAGATGCCCAAGACGCTTCAGGAGGGTTCCAAGAGGATTTCGAGAGGCCCCGAAGACGCAACAATCATTGATTTTGCTTGGGTTTTCGGACGATGTTGGCGGTACCGCCTTTTCGAGCTGCCGACGGCCCTTGACGGCCCAAGAGGTCCAAAGATCACTCCAAGACGGTCCAAAAAGCCTGCAAGAAGGCCTCCAAATGGCCCAAGATCTTAGACGGCCCGAGAGGCTTCCACGACCCAGGATGGCTCCAAGAGGGGACCCAGAGGGGGAACCCGAACAGACATTTCGAGCTCTCGGCCCCAAGAGGCGCCCAGGAAGCCCCCAGAGGCCCCTCAGAGCCTCTGAAGAGGCCACAAGATGCCCCAACAAGGCCCCAAAAGAGGCTCCCAAGACTCCAAACAGGCCCCCAGAGAGCCCCAAGAGGCCCCCAAGAAGCCCCCAAGACGCTCCCAATAGGCTTCAAAACTGCTCCCCAGAGGCTCCCTGCGAAGAGACCCCAAGAAGCATCCATGAGGACTTTGGCCCACAACCGAGGTACGTCTCGAAAATCTGCTGGAAGTCTCTTGAGCCATCCTGGCGCCCTCTGGGGCAGTCTATCGACTCTCTTCGACAGGGTGCGAACCACATCTCCACAGATCTCCTCGTAGACCGTCCTGCCTGTCCTACCGTTCCCCCTGGGCACGAGCACACCACCTCGCAGCCACTGTGATACGAAAAGAGCCGGCGGAACGAACGAAACGATAAAGGATGCATGCATGGAATGGAAGTGGTCCCCGCGGCCCCTCACGACCTTCCTGGGGGCAGAATCCGTACTGACGGTCGAGCTGGTGGCGGCTGGAGGGAGCGCTCCCTGATAAGTACAATGTGCTTCGCATATCCCGCGCATTCCTGCACGGCCTCCTGGAGATAAAACCAGCGCTACCGATGGGGCTGGGGGTGTTGAACAAAAAAACGAAATAGCGCGCGTTTCACATAGTATGAGCAGACCGACGCGGCGTCCCCCCGAGGTTTAATCTGCGCTACTAGTGGGGCTAGTGGTGACTGGAGGGCACAAGCCATCCAATATACATAACATGTTCTCAACATGACCCGCGCAGCCCGACACGGAGGTGGACTCTGTGAAGTCCTGGCGGTCGTTGGTCAAAGCTCGAGGGCACGAGTTCGAGAAACTACGCGTGTTTTGCATGACCTGCGCAATCCCGACGGCCTCCCGGAAGAGGTGATAAGCGCTATCAGTGAGGCTGGTGGAGGTGGTGGAGACTAGAGAAGGCAACATGACAAACTGGAATGGTGGAACACGCAGGCGAAGAGGATGCTGTGCGGCCTCCGTGGAATTAACGCCCGCGCAACCGGTAAGGCTGGTCGAGGCTGCTGCCCCCCTCTGATGTTTTAATTCGCGCGTGTTGCATGGTTCGGGCAATCCGACGCAGCCTTCTTGGAGGTAGGATCGGTGCTACTGGTGGGGTTGGCCGACGCTGAAGACACGAGTCCTGGTGGATAGCACGCGTTTCGCATAGTCTGGGGCGAACTAACAAACGCCTCTCAGATCTTAGATGCCTCCTGGAACCTCTTGAGGGCCTGTTGGAATTCCCTGCGAGTCTCGTGTGGCTGACCTCCCCAAATGCTTCCCGAATGGGGTGCCTCTGTGAGCGTTGCTTCTTTAAGTTGCGCAAGCCTGGCAAGATACATGCCGATGCTAGCGCAATGGAACAAAGCATTTGCAATGCTGACATCCCGACGTAGCCTCGCACGTCAAGAAAACAGCGGTCTATGGTTTAGCTTCCAACCAGCTCCACATATCAAAACACGACGCATCCACTCACGAACAGCTGTTGGGGGTGAACCTAGGAGAGCCGCCCTTGAAGAACAACGCCGGTTAAACGTTGTTTGGGCGTTACCCTAAGCTCCTCTACGCATGCCTCGAGGTCCCAAGAGGAGCGATAACATCTGCCTTGGGTGGCACATTTTTGATGAGCCAAAACGTCCGCCACCATGCCGCCGGGCACGGGGTGGGCGCGCCCTCAAGGGGTTTGCCTGGATCCCTGAGCCCCAGTCTTCGATCGTAAAGTTTCACAGAATGGGCCAACGCCTCCTTTACTGGAAAAAAAACACACCCCGTCGGACTAGCGGAGCGCCGCTCCGTTAATCTGCCTCAATACGTGTGTGCCGGCATTGTTTGCTTCGCTCCCATTCGCGGAACGACGCTCCACTGATTGGCTTTTAACAAACTGCTTCACTAGAATTAACGGAGCGCCGCTCCGCCAATAGGATCACATGGGGGGCGCGATTGCTTCTCCCATTCGCGGAGCGCCGCTCCACTAAATTTGCCTCGGGCCAAGAAAATACGACTGCATCGCTTCTTTTAGCGGAGCAGCGCTCCGCTAACTGGCCCAATTGCGCCGCTCTCATTAGCGAAACGCCGCTCCGCTACCTTGCCTCGAACGATGGGATTCCGACTCCTTCGCTCCAATCAGCGAAGCGCCGCTCCACGCATTAGCACGGCGGCGCTCTGCTAATTGGCCTCGAACGACGGGATGGGCAGATTGCTTCGATCCCATTAGCGGATGGCCGCTCCACCAATTAGCTTCAAGCCAACCGAATTGGATCGCCTCGCTTCCATGAGACGGGCGTTGCTCCGTTGATTGGCCTCGAACAAATGGATCGCGACTGTTCCGCCCCTATTTAGCAGAGCGCCGCTCCGCGAACTGGTCTCGAACGAATGGCTTGCAACTGCCTCGCCCCCAATAGCAGGTTGCCGCTCCATTAATTGGCGGGGCGGCGTTCCGCTAGCCTCGGACCAAGGGATTGCGATTGCTTCGCCCCCACTAGCGAGGCGTCGCTCCGCCTTCGAGCCAGGTGAATACGATTGCCCCGCTGCCCTTAACGGAGCGCCGATCGCCCAGCGCTCCTCGAACAAAAAAAACATTGTTTCGCCCCCGTTAGCGGAACGACGCTCCGCTAAATTGCTTCCGGCCAGATGATTGCTGTTGCTCCGCCCCCATTGGCGAAGCGCCGCTCCGCTAATGGGGCCCCAACCAGAAGGTCGCGACTGCTCGACTCCCACGTGCGGGGAGCCGCCCCGCTAACTGGCCACGGGCCAAGGGATTGCGATTGCTGCGCACTCATTGGCGGAGCGGCGCTCCGCAAATTAGGCGCGGGCCAAGGGACTACGAGCGCTTCGCTTCCATTAGCGAAGCGCCGCTGCGCTAACTGGCCCCGAAACAGGAGATTGAAAACGCGTCGCTTTCAATGGCGGGGCGCCTCTCGTCCAATTGGCTTCAGAAGGTAGAAATGGCTGGGTGCTTCGCTCGCATTAGTGGGGCGCCGCTCCGCGAATTTGCCCCGGCCAAAAAAACTTCGCATTGTTTCGAAACCATTAGCGGAGCGCCGCTCTGCCAAGTTGCCTCGATCGAGAGACCGCGAATGTTTCGCACCATTTAGCGGAGCGCCGCCCCGCAAACTGGGCTCGAAGGAAGGGGCTGCACTTGCTTCGCCCCCGCAGGCGGAGGGCGGCTCCGAACGTGCACATCAAACAAGAGAATGGCACATGTGCTCCACTCGCATACATCCAACGAGAAACAACAATCCTCACTCCTGAGGGGTCTCAAATGGGCCGGGGGCCCAACTTGCCAAATTTCTCCGGGCTCGCCGCGGCCTGCAGGGCCCCCCCTCGCGGATTGTCGCACGCTTTTTTCGGGCCCGATATGGCCCCGAGACGGGCCGAGAGGCCACCGAGAGGCCCCCAAGACGGTCCAAGAGGCCCCAGAACTGCCCCCAGAGGCCCCCGGGCGCACCGCGAAGAGACCCCAAGAAATACCCCTGATAACTCTGACCCACAATCCAAGCACGGCGGCGGGATGGGCCGAAGGCCATTCGATCCGCCCCCCTTCCTGCGCCTTGCCATGGGGGCGCCTGGGCCGCTAAACATCAAGCGGTCCTGGTCCTTTAAAAGAAGTCACCGCTGGCGCTTCGGCGCGCCGCGCTGGCCGCCCGGAACGCTTGCCGGGAAGTGGGAAACGCTGGTTGCTCCATCTAAGATTGTTCCATGATGGCCTCCAAGGCGGGCAGGGTGGTCCAAGATGGCCTCCAAATTCGCCCAGGAGGGTCTAAGATGGCCTCCAAGACGGCCTAAGATCGTCCAAGATGACTCGAGTTCCGCTCGAGACGCCGCCAAGACGGCCTAATCTTAAGATAACTTCGAAATGGCACGAGACGGTTCATGGGGCGCCCGAGAAGCCCCGACGACGGCCCAAGAGGCCTCCAACAGGTCCTCCAGGAAAGCCCGAACAGGCCAACATCATTGAATCCCCATGAATGCTTTCGAAAATGTTTACAATTTTCGTTCAAAACGGCATCCCGTCGGCCCAGGGGGCCACCGCGATTGCCCCGGGATCGCCGAAGAGGCCCCCAAGGTGGCCCCAGGGCGGTCCAAGGAGCCCCGAATGCGGCCCCGAAAAGGCCCCAACACGGTCCAAGAGGCCTCCAAGTCGCCCAAGATGGTCTTCAAGACGGCACTGGGGCGCCCCCAGGTGGCCCTGAAACTGCCCGGAGAGGCCCCCGAGACGGCTTCCGGCGGCGCTGGGCGGGCCAGGGGCGCCGCGAGACGGCCGAATGGCCCCCCAAGGAGCACCCGAAGGCACCCGAGAGACCCCCGGAGGCCCCTAAGAGGCAGAGGCAGCCAGAAAGCTCCCAGGGGGTCCCAAGATTGTACCAGGAAGCCCCCAAGAGGTCGCCTCAGTCTTCTCTTCATCCCCCGTGTCTCCCCCTCCCCTCATCCTCCTCTTCCGCCCCCGCGTGCTCCCCGAGGGGCTTCCGCGGCGGCCCGGAGAACGCATGGCCCTGTAGCCCGGCTAACTACGCCCAAACGTTTGGCCGCGCGGGTGCATCCCGGGGGCGGCGGCGATTCGCCGCGGGCGTCGTCGATAAAACAAAGCAGAGACATGTAAAACAACGCCACTCCAGAGCCCGCCGCAAAATTGAGATCCCCTCCGCATCCCGCGCACGATCTGCAGGAGGGCGAGGGGGCGGCGAGGGGGCTCCACTTTCTGGTGGCGACAAGCTGGGTTTAGCCTCTCCAGGCAAACCGCCCGCCTTCGGCAGGGGCGGTAGAGCGGGGCGGGCGGGGGGAATTGCGCAGCTCAAAACTGCAACGGCTGCAGAGAGGGGGGGGGGGAGAGAGAGCGCCCGGCGAGGAGGAGGGAGATCCCCCGGTTTCAGCAAGCGCAAACGAACGCAGATTCCCCCCGCATCCCGCGCGCCATCTAAAGAGGGCGAGGAGGCGGCGAGGGGGCTCCTCTTTCTTTCGGCGAAAAGCTGGGCTCAGCCTCTCCGGGAAGACCGCCCACCCGCAACCGCGGGGGCCCTCTCGTTGGTCCAAGTACTCGTTTTGGCCCAAGTATTCGTTTGGGCTCAAATACTCGTTTGGGCTCCAGCCTGTTCGAATTTCAATCTTCGTGGGTGTCCGGAGCGCGACTGGTCTCATGGGGGCCTTGCGCGCATTGGTCGCCAGCCCGCCTCCCAAACCCAAGCGCCTGAAGGGTGAGGGGGCCGTGATGGAGGAGGTAAGCGACGAAGGCGGGAAGGGGGAAGTCGAGAAGGAGAAACATGATAAGGATGAGAAACCGCCGGCCTGGGCAATCGACCATGGGCGGATCCTCAACCAGCTAGTCGGCATGGTGAACAGCATCCAGACGGGCGTGCAGGAGGTCAAGACCGAGCTCGCGCAGGTGAAACTGAAGGCGGGCCTAGCGTACGAGATGGCGGATGAAGCCACGCAGAAGGTGACGAGTATCGAGGACCAAATCCATGACATGAACAACAAGTGTTTGACGAAAACGGACGTTGCGAAGATGACCGAAGACCTCATGAAGGTGCCGCTGAACATCGTAGATAAGCAGGACAAGCAGCGGACGGCCGAGGAGAAAGACAAATTCTCTTGCACGGCGGTGATCGGAGGCTTCCCGGAGGACTCCGAGAAGCAGGTCGTGACGGAGTACATCGAACAGAACATGTTGAGCTTCGCGGATGGCGTCGACGAGGTATACGCGTTCTCATTCGAGAGCGTTGGTTTCGTGCGTTTCGACACTACCGGCAAGCCGAAACACACTTTCCATAACAAGGCTTTGTGGATTTCTGCCAGCAGGAGCCCCGAGGATCGGTTGAAGGGAAAAACTTTGGGGAAGTACAAAAAGGTCATCAACGAGGTGGGTTTGGCGGCCGCGAAAGACGTGCGAGTCGACTACCGCCGGGGAGTGCTGATGATGAAGCGCGTCAGGGTTGGGGAGTGGCGAGGAGAAGGAGAAGCGGAGCGAGTACACCTTAACGAAGGGAGGCTCCAAGAAGCCGCAGTCACAGTCACGGCAAAAATGATTGAGGACGCAGTGGCGGAAGCATGGCGGGGCTAGGGCTTGGAGCGCCCAGCCGCGATGCTATCAGGTACCCGTCGAAGCAATCCAAAACGCAATGGCCAATCCAAGGTACACTACAGCATAGCAGATATTAATTTCGTGGTGTTTGAATACAATATACATTATTTGATTTGTTTCGAAGACTGTATAGACAGATGTGTGGCAGAGATCGGAGAGCAACGTTGGGACGTCATCATGTTTGCCGAAACGTGGAGAGAATGTCCCAAAGAAGCGTGGGAGACGGCTCAAGGCCATCACTGGTTTGGGACTGGCGGCACAAGCCAGAGTTGCGGAGTAGGCTTTCTGCTCCGCAAACGGTGGTCGCACAGACTCTTCCGAACAATCTCCAACAGACTCGTTGGTCTGGACGTGGCTCCCGGTGATCGGCGCCATCCGTTCCATTGCTGTCTACATGCCCCATTCGAGACAGGAAGAGCAGGCAATTGAATCGATGTACGCGTATAGAGAAGGAACGCCGGCAAGTATCCCTCAAGAAGCGCCCTGTCATTATAGGTGGCGATTTCAATGCTGAAACTGGGCCGCGTGAGCTCCACGATAACACCGCCGTCATGGGGCAGAACCCGATGCATAAGCGCAGCGAGAGAGGCATATGATCTGTTGCTTCGGTGGTGCCCCCAGGGAGACATGCCCATACTGAATTCGTTTCAACAGGCGTCGTGGGAAGACGCTTGGACGTGCAGGAATGGGGACCGCCGTTCCCAGCTGGATTACTTCCTCTCCGACCGGCGCATATTCTCAGACATGGTGTCATGCGGTGTTTTTGCTTCACTCGACGTCGCCTCGGATCACAAGCCCGCGTGCTTGCACTTCGCTTTGCCTACGAGCAACAAGCCCAAAAAGAAAAAGAAGAGGGCGCAAAGTGCAGCATGGGCTCCGGGACGGTCATTTTCGCTTCTCTTAGACAATCACCTCAGGCTCGTCATACAACTGGACAGAGCTAAGTGCAGCCGGAAGAACCAATGCCCTCAACGAGTGCATGGTTCGCGCGGCCTCTGAGGACAGGGGTCCGTCCGAGGCAACAAACGCGCATGCGCCGCCGGATGGGTCAGAATAGAGGCTGCGCATGATGATCCGAGCACCTGGGTCACCTGAAGTTCCACCTGCCGGCCATCGTATCCCATAGTACCGTGGACGACGACCTCGGCATGCTGCGAACTGTCCACGGAGGAGGGTGCCTCCGCCACCTGGCGCGACGCTTGCAAGTGGCGCTGCGTCGGCTCAGGCTGGGCGATGGTGCGGCCTCCATTCCGCGACCGACGCCAGCGGAGCTTGGAAGCGAAGCAGGACGGGTCAGTGGCAAACATGCTTTCCAGCTTCTCCTCCCGGACCCTCTGGGCCGCCAGAGAGCGTAGTGTGAGCGTCTTGTTCGTGACGAAGGCCATGTCTTCGCAGAGCGGCGCGACCGACAGAGCCGCTGCAGGGTGAATCGCTTCCAATATCATCGCCGCGCTGTCCGAGAACAGATCCTCAGATGCCAACAGGGTCGTTGCTGGGACTAAGTTGTTGCGGAGGTTGGCTGTAATCATTTTCGGATCCATGGCCGAGACCACACCGGCAGGGAAATAGCCAGTGATGAATACCCGCGCCCAAGCAGACGTCGAGCCTGGGCTGCGCACCGGGTCCGTCCATCGAATGGGCCTGCCAGCGAGCGCCACGGCCAGCGCGCGCCGGACGGTCATGAGGTCGGAGATCAGACAGTCCACGCAGATGCCGCGGCCGCGGGCGAGGTCGAAGAGGGGCAACGCCACTGAGCGGAGACTTGGGGCCATGAGCGGTGCAGAGGCAGATGCCGTGGCTATCCTGAGCGTGCGCGAGGAAGTAATGGGAGCCACGGAACTAGACTGCACGATCTCCAACGCCTGGGAGGAGAACTCGACGTTGCGAAACACAGGCTTCCACTTGTCCTGCAGCAGCGGGTGGGGCCACAGGTCGAGGATGCTCGAGGCGGATGAGCTGCCCGGGAGCGTGTCCAGCGGGACCAGTAGACGAAACGTTCGAGGATGGGGGTCCGTGGCAGCGCGCTGCATGCATGACTCCCTGAGGCGGCCTAATGTCGAGGCATCCGAAGGGGGCCAGCACGCCAACCCCGATGCATCGATGGTCGAAAGAGCGCGAGCACCGTCCACTGCAAGAAAAATAGCGAGGTCGCGAGCCGCACTGGAGGACAATATCCTATCTGGAAGCGAGCTCCGATCAGTACCAAAGACGTCCGAGATATGGGTGGCGACCGTTTCATCAGGCAAGGGGGCGGAGTGCAAGATCATCGCCAGGGCCCCCCTCCCGAGCTCCGCCCGACGCGGGCAAGAATGGCGAAGATCGCGTGCGCGAGCTCGAAGCACTCTCGGGAGCAGGGTGAGACAGGCCGTCCTGGCCTTCTCAAGCCGCTCCTGGAAAGCATCGGCCGTCTCCTTGTCGGCTGTAGACCAGGACGAGGAGGAGGATATGGAGAGAAACGTCGCTGCCACGGCATAGCGCTGCTCAATCAGCAACTCAGATGGCTGTGGGCCCGAGGTCGGAATGATGCCCAGGCAGCGCCACTCGTCCAACACGTCAGAGTCGAAGGCAAGGCTGCGCAGCGCGGCTTCGAGAGGTTCCCATCTGGTAAGCATGTCCTTAGGAACAAGACCGGTCGAGCCGCCGTTGGGCAGCGCGGCCGCCTGGACGACCTCGAAGTGGTTGAGAATAGCCGTCTCGACGAGATCCGCCACGAAGTTGGAAGGAAACCAAATCACGCGTTCTGGCTGTGACGCCCCAGCGGCTAGCAGGCGCCCAGGCGGGGGGCCCTGCTGCCCAGCTGCGCCGACGACGCCACCCGGGCTCGGCGGGTCCGCAGGGGCAGGAGCTCCAGATATCTGCAGCGCGCCCGCCGCCAAGGAGTGAGGTCGGTCTCTCCAGTGTCGTCGTTGGTGTCGTTGTCCATGCCCTGCGCGACACTGGCGCCCTCGGCCCAGGTCACCATGGCATCGGCGCCAGCACCATGCGCGCCCGGCGCCAGGGCAGCCGGCCCAGGCGGAGCAGCTGGCAGGGCTGCGGTCGCCTCGAGTGCCTGCGCCAAGCGGAGCGCCCTCCCGCTCGCCGGCGCGGCACCAGATGCAGCATGCGCGGCGCTCGTCAGAGGCGGGGCGTCCACGCCACCCGCCAGGTACAAGGTGCAAGGACCGGCCATCGCGGCAGATGTCTGGGGAATGATGCAGGTCTCTGGGGAACGATGAACGCGAAGGATCTCTCACCCGAGTGAACGGGGGCAGCGGTGAGCAGGGGCGAACCTGTCGCCTTGTCGCAGGGCTTGAGCTTGCGATCGCCGTGAGCCAGGTGCAATGAAGGACGCCGACGGTGCAACGCACAACGACAAGACAGGCATCGCCGAAGTGTTCGCGAAGTCCTGCGAAGAGCTGTATACGAGCACCCGGGCACGCGACCGCTCGAGTTCTTATGAGACAGGCGGCGCGTCTCATGTTGACCTGTTGACAGCGGCTGAACTGAAAGACGCCATCAAGCAGATGAAGCGGGGAACAGCTGGCGATGACCGCGGCATTAAAGCAGAGTTTCTGAGAATTGATTCCCCTTTGCTGCGAAACCTGATCCTTGACGCTTTCAAAGTAATTCTTGACCCCTCTCACAGGATGCCTGAGGGCTGGCTCGCAACGCGGATCGCAGTCCTGCGCGAGAAAGCCGACGCATACCTGCCGGCAAATTAAGACCAATCGCAAGTTTGGCAATTCTATAAAGCTGTTCAGTCGCATGTTGCGCGGCCGCGTGAGAGGCATCATTGTTCCTGGTCGTTCAATGGACCAAGCTGCATGTAGAAAAGGTTTTAGTACCACCGATCACCTTCTTGCAACGGCCATGATTTTTGAAGCAAGCGACGCGTGCAATGTAGACTTATGGATCGTCATGATGGATTTTGAGAAGGCTTCCGACACGGTCGAGTAAGACTCCCTGTGGGCTGCCCTCGCAGAGCAGGGCGCGCCGATTCAAATTTAAAAAACATACTCCAGAGACTGCGCGCGTCGCAGACTGCGTGTCTCTGCTGGGGGGGGAAGCCGAGCCTTCGACGTGTCCTGGGGCGCCAAGCAAGGCGAGCCCATCAGCTCATTCCTGTTCATTGTGATCCTGGAAGCCATCTTTCGTAAACTAAAGGAAAAGTGGAATGTGCTCAACAGCAGGCGGAAAAAAAAGGCATCTACCACGGTCTGATCGTGGACGACCCCTCTGACCCGCTGACGAACCTACGGTTCGCAGACGACGTACTGCTTTGATCTGCTTGCAAACGAGACGTCGCCAGGATGATCGACGACGTTGAGACAGAGGCCAAGAAGTACGGCCTGAAAGTGCACATGGGGAAGACCGTCGTGCTGACAATTTCGCCTTCCGCGCCAAAGCATGTCAAATGCGGAGGCCATGACGCGCGCGTTCTTCAACGCGGCGAGTCTGAGAAATACTTGGGCCGGAAGCTGTCGGTGGACGATTTTCACGGCACTGAATTTGCGAATAGAGTTGCCTCTGGCTGGGCGTCTCCTCTTTTTTTGAAGCAATTTATGCGACAGGCGTCTGTCTCCGTCTCGCAGAGTGAAATTATTGCAAACATGCGCGGCGCCGAGTCTGCTGCGCGCCGCGGGGGCCTGGGCGCTGACTGCAGAGCAGGAGAACAAACTCCGGACAACGCAGCGCAGCATGTTGCGGCATATCGCGGGCGTTCGGAGACGCTGTCACGAGACGCGGGTCAAGCACATGCAGCGCGTCACGCATGCTAGCGCAAACCTTGCCCACCAGAACGGCGTCCAAGACTGGGTCTCGAGCTTCTGGAAGCAAAAGTGGCCTCTGGCAGGCATGCTATCCATGGCGAGGGATGGGTGCTGAGCCGTCCGGCTGGTGGACTGGAAGCCATGGTTCAGGGTTGGCGCCATGAGGAGCGTGAGCGGCCAGCGCAAGCGCTGGGCAGACGTCTATATCTTCGAGCACACGCGAGGCACGCTGCGGCCCGGCGCAACGCCGGGGCAGGCGGGGCGCCCACCCCGCCCCCCGCGGGCTGCTCTCTCTCTCTCTCTCTCTCTCTCTCTCTCTCTCTCTCTCTCTCTCTCTCTCTCTCTCTCTCTCTCTCTCTCTCTCTCTCTCTCTCTCTCTCTCCTCTCTCTCTCTCGATCTCTCTCTCTCTCTCTCTCTCTCTCTCTCTCTCTCTCTCTCTCTCTCTCTCTCTCTCTCTCTCTCTCTCTCTCTCTCTCTCTCTCTCTCTGGGTGCGAGGCTGCGGCTCCCCCGTCCTCACGGGGCGTGGCCCTAGCGGCTTCAGCCCTGGGACCGCGTGTTACCCTCCAGTCGCCTCTCAAGGGCGACGGCCGCCAGCGCACGGATCGCCGCACCGCGCTGGTCCACCACCTGGCCAGGCGCACCGATGACCTCGTCCCCTGCCACGAGGCCCGCGGCCGCAGGCACAGAGCAGCCGCCCCTCACCGACCGCGAAGCCGAGCTGTCCCAGTCTATGGCCGCTCTTCAGCAGAGGTGTGCTGCTCTCGCCGCCGACCTTGCCGCTGCTCAAGCCCGTCAAGGCCCTCTGCTCCAGCGCCTCCACCGCGCCGGGCGTGCCTTCGCCGAGCTGCTTACACCCTCGCCCGATGGTGCTGCGCCGCCACTCACCCTCCATGCTATGCTGTCATCGCTCCGCGGCGCTCCGCCTGGAGCCCCGCGCTAATCTCCGCCATTCTGCCTGCCCGTGTGTACGCGTGGCCCCGCGTCCACGGTGTCAGGGTGTGGGGCCGGGGGGTGCCCCGTCCCTGCGCGCCGCGTTGCGGCCTAGCGCCCAACTGGCGGTCTGCCAAGCCGCCTAGCCACGCGTCCGCACGTCGCCTTTCTTGTTGGGGCCTTCTTCGTCACGCGGTCTGACGCGTGAGATCTTCACCGTCTGTCCGCCGTCTGTAGCGCCAGTCGCATTGCGCCGGGGGAGGGGGTTTGTTGCCCGCCCTCGTATCTCAAGGCTGCACCGCCGCAAATAGTGAATGGCGAGTTGTCGCACCGCAGTGCGCCTCGCGGACGGACCCTGGTCCGCCTACTTGTCCGGTCTCTCTCTCTCTTCTCTTTCTCTCTCTCTCTCTCTCTCTCTCTCTCTCTCTCTGTCTCTCTCTCTCTCTCTCTCTCTCTCTCTCTCTCTCTCTCTCTCTCTCTCTCTCTCTCTCTCTCTCTCTCTCTCTATATATATATATATATATATATACTAGAACCACGCGCTTAGGTTCTGTCGAGTCACAGACCCAGGAACCGTTGTGAGAAGAAATTGGTGACGCGAAGCGTCGTGGGGGCGTCCTTGGACGTCTGGGGTCTCCTGGGGCCTCTTGAGGGGCCTCCTGGGGGCCTCTTGGCGGCCTCTTGGGGCGGAAGGCTCGAGCTTGCGGTTCGTGGTCCCCCTCTGGGCCCCCTCTTGGGCCCGTCTTGGGGCCCTCTTGGGCCATCTTGGGCGCCTCTTGGGCCGTCTTGGGGCCCTCTTGGGCTGTCCTTGGGCCTCCTTTGGGCCTCTTGGGGGTCTCCTGGGGCCTCTTGAGGGGCCTCCTGGGGGCCTCCTGGCGGCCTCTTGGGGCGGAAGGCTCGAGCTTGCGGTTCGTGGTCCCCCTCTGGGCCCCCTCTTGGGCCCGTCTTGGGGCCCTCTTGGGCCATCTTGGGCGCCTCTTGGGCCGTCTTGGGGCCCTCTTGGGCTGTCCTGGGGCCCTCTTGGAAGCTTCTTGGGCCGTCTTGGGGCGGTCTTGGGCGCCTCTTGGGCCGTCCTGTAACGTCGGAAAACCCAAAAGACAACTTTGTTGAAAATGTACGTTTTACGAAGGGAATGGGCAAATTTTTGCGTCTAGGGGCCCTCTTGGGACGCATGTTGGAGGCTTCTTGGGGCCTCTTGGGGGCGTCCTTGGACGTCTGGGGTCTCCTGGGGCCTCTTGAGGGGCCTCCTGGGGGCCTCCTGGCGGCCTCTTGGGGCGGAAGGCTCGAGCTTGCGGTTCGTGGTCCCCCTCTGGGCCCCCTCTTGGGCCCGTCTTGGGGCCCTCTTGGGCCATCTTGGGCGCCTCTTGGGCCGTCTTGGGGCCCTCTTGGGCTGTCCTGGGGCCCTCTGGGAAACTTCTTGGGCGGTCTTGGGGCGGTCTTGGGCGCCTCTTGGGCCGTCCTGTAACGTCGGAAAGCCCAAAAGGCGACTTTGTTAAAAATGTACGTTTTACGAAGGGAATGGGCCAATTTTTGCGTCTAGGGGCCCTCTTGGGACGCATGTTGGAGGCTTCTTGGGGCCTCTTGGGGGCGTCCTTGGACGTCTGGGGTCTCCTGGGGCCTCTTGAGGGGCCTCCTGGGGGCCTCCTGGCGGCCTCTTGGGGCGGAAGGCTCGAGCTTGCGGTTCGTGGTCCCCCTCTGGGCCCCCTCTTGGGCCCGTCTTGGGGCCCTCTTGGGCCATCTTGGGCGCCTCTTGGGCCGTCTTGGGGCCCTCTTGGGCTGTCCTGGGGCCCTCTTGGAAGCTTCTTGGGCCGTCTTGGGGCGGTCTTGGGCGCCTCTTGGGCCGTCCTGTAACGTCGGAAAGCCCAAAAGACAACTTTGTTGAAAATGTACGTTTTACGAAGGGAATGGGCCAATTTTTGCGTCTAGGGGCCCTCTTGGGACGCATGTTGGAGGCTTCTTGGGGCCTCTTGGGGGCGTCCTTGGACGTCTGGAGGCCATCTTCAGCATCTCGGAGCCCTCTTGGAGGCCTCTTGGAAGTTTCTTGGGCCGTCTTGGGCGCTTCTTGGGCCGTCTTGTCTGACGGGGAGGCCTCCGGCAAGCCCCGACGAGCCTCCGGGCCCCCGGGGTGCACATTTGCGGTCGAGGTCCCGGCCCCGGGCCCCCGGACCCGGTGCGCCGTTATATGTATACTAGAACCACGCGCGCGCTTCGCGCGCGCTTAGGTTCTGTCGAGTCACAGACCCAGGAATCGTTGTGAGAAGAAATTGGTGACGCGAAGCGTCGTGGGGGCGTCCTTGGACGTCTGGGGTCTCCTGGGGCCTCTTGAGGGGCCTCCTGGGGGCCTCCTGGCGGCCTCTTGGGGCGGAAGGCTCGAGCTTGCGGTTCGTGGTCCCCCTCTGGGCCCCCTCTTGGGCCCGTCTTGGGGCCCTCTTGGGCCATCTTGGGCGCCTCTTGGGCCGTCTTGGGGCCCTCTTGGGCTGTCCTTGGCCTCCTTTGGGCCTCTTGGGGTCTCCTGGGGCCTCTTGAGGGGCCTCCTGGGGCCTCTTGGCGGCCTCTTGGGGCGGAAGGCTCGAGCTTGCGGTTCGTGGTCCCCCTCTGGGCCCCCTCTTGGGCCCGTCTTGGGGCCCTCTTGGGCCATCTTGGGCGCCTCTTGGGCCGTCTTGGGGCCCTCTTGGGCTGTCCTGGGGCCCTCTTGGAAGCTTCTTGGGCCGTCTTGGGGCGGTCTTGGGCGCCTCTTGGGCCGTCCTGTAACGTCGGAAAGCCCAAAAGACAACTTTGTTGAAAATGTACGTTTTACGAAGGGAATGGGCAATTTTTTGCGTCTAGGGGCCCTCTTGGGACGCATGTTGGAGGCTTCTTGGGGCCTCTTGGGGGCGTCCTTGGACGTCTGGGGTCTCCTGGGGCCTCTTGAGGGGCCTCCTGGGGCCTCCTGGCGGCCTCTTGGGGCGGAAGGCTCGAGCTTGCGGTTCGTGGTCCCCCTCTGGGCCCCCTCTTGGGCCCGTCTTGGGGCCCTCTTGGGCCATCTTGGGCGCCTCTTGGGCCGTCTTGGGGCCCTCTTGGGCTGTCCTGGGGCCCTCTGGGAAACTTCTTGGGCGGTCTTGGGGCGGTCTTGGGCGCCTCTTGGGCCGTCCTGTAACGTCGGAAAGCCCAAAAGGCGACTTTGTTAAAAATGTACGTTTTACGAAGGGAATGGGCCAATTCTTGCGTCTAGGGGCCCTCTTGGGACGCATGTTGGAGGCTTCTTGGAGCCTCTTGGGGGCGTCCTTGGACGTCTGGGGTCTCCTGGGGCCTCTTGAGGGGCCTCCTGGGGGCCTCCTGGCGGCCTCTTGGGCGGAAGGCTCGAGCTTGCGGTTCGTGGTCCCCCTCTGGGCCCCCTCTTGGGCCCGTCTTGGGGCCCTCTTGGGCCATCTTGGGCGCCTCTTGGGCCGTCTTGGGGCCCTCTTGGGCTGTCCTGGGGCCCTCTGGGAACTTCTTGGGCGGTCTTGGGGCGGTCTTGGGCGCCTCTTGGGCCGTCCTGTAACGTCGGAAAGCCCAAAAACAACTTTGTTGAAAATGTACGTTTTACGAAGGGAATGGGCCAAATTTTGCGTCTAGGGGCCCTCTTGGGACGTATGTTGGAGGCTTCTTGGGGCCTCTTGGGGGCCTCCTTGGACGTCTGGAGGCCATCTTCAGCATCTCGGAGCCCTCTTGGAGGCCTCTTGGAAGTTTCTTGGGCCGTCTTGGGCGCTTCTTGGGCCGTCTTGTCTGACTGGGGAGGCCTCCGGCAAGCCCCGACGAGCCTCCGGGCCCCCCGGGGTGCACATTTGCGGTCGAGGTCCCGGCCCCGGGCCCCCGGACCCGGTGCGCCGTATATGTATATATATATATAATATATATATTATATATTAATATTATAAATAGTATATGTGGTGTTGTTTTTTCTCTCTTCTTCTCTTCTCTGCTCTCATCTCTCTCTCTCTCTCTCTCTCTCTCTCTCTTTCTCCTCTCTCTCTCTCTCTCTCTCTCATTCTCTCTCTCTCTCTCCCTCTCTCTCTCTCTCTCTCTCTCCCTCTCTCTCTCTCTCATCTCTCTCACTCTCTCCTCTCTCTCTCTCTCTCTCTCTCTCCTCTCTCTCTCTCTCTCTATCTCTCTCTCTATCCCCCCTTCTCGCTGGCCCGCCGCCCGCGCGACCTGGGGAAAATTGCGCCACAGAGAAACCCCGCGTACTTATGTTATGTCACGCGTGTTCACAAACCACGTCACATCTCGCTTCGCCATCCTGGCGAGAGACTGACCAGACCAGCCCGACTGGCCAGACCAGCCAGATCATTCGTTCCAGCCATATCCAGCCAAGTAATCAGACCAGGCAGCCAGGCCAATCAAGCAGACCAGCCAGACCAATTATGTAGGGCGCATCGTTGGTAGAGTATATGTTTAGCGCCTTCCACAAGTGGGCATCGCCGCCCCTGCTCGACGGTCGGTACTCTGGATCGGCAGATCGTTTGTCAGCGAATGCATCGCGCCACTTGCCCGCCTTCGAATCCGCTTTCGTCGACAAGTTCTCGAGCTGAACTGATTCTCGCAGGCTTTGCGACCAAGGTACTTCAGCCCAACGGCGGTCCGTCTGAGCCGGCTCAGGGGACAGCTGAATGCGAGGGGCGCCTGTGGAACGAACAGAGGTAGCAAGCAGAAGTGCTGGGGGCCGCTGAGAAGTGAAGGGCTGCATGGCGTGCACTTGATAGGCGTGTCCCGCGCGGGCGTGGCAGCGCCCCTGTTGCCGCCGTCGCCGACCCGCCGAACTTTCGCCAACGGCGAGCCATCTCCCTCTTCCGACCCCAGCGGGGAGGCCGCCGGATGAGGGGTTCAGCAGGTACCTCACCAAGCACAGCCTCCTGGTATCGTCGCCCCCTCCTTGATGGAGCAGCTGATCGTACCTCTTGGGAAGCGTCTCAGGCCACCAATTATTCAGCTGTCGATGGTAAGAATTCAATCGTTATTCACCAGAGATGCCTCGCAACTACGTAAATTGACAATGCTGACCTCGACACCTGCGTCTGTCATGGACTCTTCAGCTTCATGCGCGGAGGCGGCAGTGCGTCCATAGGACATTTGGGCGGCATGAGCGGCGCGGAGGGCAAGGCAGCACCTGGAATATTCGAGCAGATTCGGGCCAGGATGTCTACAGTTCCGGCGCGATGATGCAACCTGGCAAGCATCGGGGCCGCGCTGAGGGACCACCCTCTGCGCACCCCCTGTGGTATGGGAAAATGCAACACCTGCCACGCTATCCGACCCTGGCACGCATAGAGGCCGCGGTGCGAGACCACCCCGTGCGCCCCCCCTCTGGCGCGGAGAAAATGCCACGCCTGCCGATTTCTCCGACCCTGGCACGCATAGAGGCCGCGCTGAAGGAAGGTGCCACCCCTGCCACGCTCTCCGACCCTGGCACGCAGAGAGACCGTGCTGAGGGACCACCCCCTGCGCACCCTCTCTGGTGCCGGGAAAGTGCCACTCCTGCCGCGCTCTCCGACCCTGGCACGCATAGAGACCGCGCTGAGGGACCACCCCCTGCGCACCCCACGCTCTCTGGTGTCGAGAAAGTACCACCCCTGCCTACGGCTCCCTCGGTGGCTGGCCACGCATACGACCGCGCTGAGGGACCCACCCCCTGCCCCCTCTCTGGTGTTTGAGAAAGTGCCACCCCGCCACGCTCTCCGACCCTTGGCACGCATATATACCGCGCTGAGGGACACCTACCCTGCGCACCCTCTCTGGTGCCGGGAAAAGTGGCAACCTTGCCGCGCTCATCCGCCCCTTGGCAAACGCATTTAGAGACCGCGTCTGGGGACCACCCCCGTCGCACCCTCTCTGGTGTTGAGAGAGAGAGAAGAAGAGTGCCACCCCTGCCGCGCTCAATCTCCGTACCTTGGCACGCATGAGAGCCCGCGCTGAGGGACCACCCCCCTGCGCACCCTCTCTGGTGTCGAGAAAGTGCCACCCCTGCCGCGCTCTTCGCCCCTGGCACGCATAGAGACCGCGCTGAGGGACCACCCCCTGCGCACCCTCTCTGGTGTTGAGAAAGTGCCACTCCTGCCGCGCTCTCCGACCCTGACCCTGGCAGCATAGAGACCGCGCCGAGGGACCACCCCCGCGCACCCTCTCTGCGCCACCCCTGCCACTCTGGTGTCCGACCCTGGCACGCATAAGAGACCGCGCTGAGGGACCACCCCCTGCGCACCCCTCTGGTGTTGAGAAAGTGCCACCCCTGCCACGCTCTCCGACCCTGGCACGCATAGAGACCGCGCTGAGGGACCACCCCCTGCGCACCCTCTCTAGTGTTGAGAAAGTGCCACACCTGCCACGCTCTCCGACCCTGGCTTGCATAGAGACCGCGCCGAGGGACCACCCCAAGCGCACCCTCTCTGGCGTTGAGAAAGTGCCACCCCTGCCACGCTCTCCGACCTTGGCACGCATAGAGACCGCGCTGAGGGACAACCCCCTGCGCACCCTCTCTGGCGTCCAGAAAGTGCCACCCCTGCCACGCTCTCCGACCCTGGCACGCATAGAGACCGCGCTGAGGGACCACCCCCTGCGCACCCTCTCTGGTGCGGAGAAAGTGCCACCCTTGCTACACTCTGCCGTGCCGTACCCTGCGCGCCAGCCCTGTGTGCTATGCTGTGCTGTGCTGTGCTGTGCTGTGCTGCTGTGCGGTGAGCTGTGCTGTGCTGTGCCGTGCTGCGGTGAGCTGTGCTGTGCTGTGCTGTGCTGTGCTGTGCTGTGCTGAGCTGCACTGAGCTGTGCTCAGCTGTGCCGTGCTGAGCTGAGCTGAGCTGAGCTGTGCTGAGCTGCGCTGAGCAGTGCTGTGAGAAGGAAGAGGGGAAAGAGTGAAGTGAGCGTCGCGGGCGCGTCGCGGGCGCGGCGTCGCGTGGTGGTGGTGGTGCTGGTGGTGGTGGCGCTGATGTCGGTGCTGGTGCTGGTGGTGGTTGTGGTGGTGGTGGTGGTGGTGGTGGTGGGGGTTGGTGGCGCCTGTGGTGGCGGTGGTGCGGCGGAGTGGGGCGGGGGGTGAGGGGGGGGAGGGGGGGGGGGAGCGGGTGGGGTGGAGGGGGGGAGGGGGGGGGATATGGGGGTAGGGGGGAGGGGCTGAGGGAGGGAGGGGGGGGGGCCGGGGGGGGGCGAGGGAGGGGGGGGAAGAGGAGCGTGTGAGAGGAGGGGAAGAGGAGGAGGAGGAGATAGGAGGGGAGGAGGAGGAGGTATTGAGGAAGAGGAGGGGTGAGGAGGAGGAGGAGGAGGAGCTGAGGAGGAGGGAGGAGGAGGAGGAGGGGAGGAGGAGGTGGTGGGGAGGAGGAGGAGGAGGAGGAGGGCGGGGGGGGGAATCCACCGGGCCGTGGCCCCTTCTCCGCCCATTTTGTGCGTCCCTTGGCCTCTTCGAGCCCGGCGGGCGGAAGGTTCGAAGAGGAGGGGGGAGTTGGCAGGGGGCAGGGGGGGGCCCCTGTCAATCCCCCCCCTACCTCTTTTTTCCCCCCCCCCCCCGCCTCCTCTGGTGCCCCTGCTGCTGCTGTGCTGCCGCTGCGCCCTACCCCCCCCCCCACCCCCTTTCCCCCCCCCTCCCCCCCCCCCCCTCCCCTTTCCTTTAGCGCCATTTTCTACCCTCCCCCCCTCTACCCCCCCCCCTTCCTCAGCACCCCCGCGCCCCGCTTCGCCCTTCGCTTTCGCCCTCCCTCCTCTTCCTTTTTCTTCTCCCGCTACCCCTCCCACCCTTGCCTGCTCCTCCTCCTTCTTATCTTACTTCTTTGCTTCTCCTGATCCCCCCACCGCTGCTGCCCGCCGCCCGCCGTCGCCCTTCTCCTCCGCGGCTCTTCCTCTGGCCATATAATTCCTCTTAATCTGGTTACATGCCTTTCTCTTGGCGCCCCGCCCTCCCGCCCTCTCCCCCGCTCATCCCCCCCCTCGTCTTCGCTGCTTTTCACGTGCGCATTCCACAAGTGGACTTCCTGCCGGCAGGGGGTCGCTGCCCCTCCCCCTCCTCCACCTGTTCTTCCTGGTTGCGCTCGTCCTCGCCCCCCCCCTCGTCCTCTTCTCTTCCTCGCCCCCATCGCCCCCGTCGTCGCGCCGGCCCTCCGCCCCCACGCGCCCGCCGTCGGCCCCTGGCCGCAGCGGGCAGCGCCAGCGGGCCTCCGGCGCCAATGGACCTCGCCGTCGCGCTCTAGCAATCCTCCGCCTACACGGGCGAAGCAGCGGGGCAGCGACGCCGGCGAAACCCAAGCGCGCCGACCACGAGCTCATGAGCTCAAGCTCGCCGGCCCGAGATCGGCGCGGACTCGCCCGCGCCCGCGCGGATGCCCCGCCACCCGGGCGGCCCGCGATGGAAACGGCGCGGCGCACTCGCCCGTTGCCGGCGCGAGCAGCTCATCGAACCCGAGCTGCTGCGTCAGGGCCGCCCTGCGCTGGCAGGCCACGCGCTCGGCGACGCGGGCTCGAGCGCGCGCGTCGGGGGGCCCGGCGCTCCAAGCGAGCCCGCTGCGCGGGCGAGGCGGGGTCGAAGTCCCAATGGTAATTCCACGAGCGCGCGACCTCATCCCAGTCCACGGCGGGGCGCACGATGGGCGCCGACGGCCGAGCCAGTGGCCGCTCGATCGCGCAAGGGCTCGGCCTGCGCAGGCGCCCTGGGAGAGGTGGCGTTCTCGGGCGCGGGCCTGGAAGCAGTGCCCGACCAGCCGCTCGAAGCCGCCCCCTGCAGCGGCGGTGGCGACGGCGGTGCCTCTGCCGTCTCCCGCGGCGGCGGCCGCCGCGCAGGCCCCTTCGGAAGCGGCTCAAACGCCCCCGGCCCGACTGTCGGCGGAATCGGCCTTGGCGTTGGTGGCGCCTGTGTGCCGGCGCGCGCAGTCAACTGCGTCGGCTGGATAAACCTCGGCGGCGGCGCCTTCGCCATCGAGCCGCTGCGCCCCCCATCCTCGCATTGACCTTCGGGGCTCGCGGGCATCTCCGCGGCGGCCGCGCCCGCCGCGGCGCCGCTCTGGACGTCGCGCGGGCGGCCGCTCGCCCCCGCCCCCGCGGCGGCGCCGCGCGCGGCTGCACTCGGCGTCTGCGGCTGCGACTGCTGCGCGGGACTCGTGGCCACGGGCGCGGCGAGCGCAGTCGGCGGTGGACCAAGCGGCGACTTCGCCTTGCGGGGCGCCGACGATATCGCGGGCTCCGCGACGTCGACAACCCGCCCGAGGGCGCCGCTTCTGCCGCGACGCTGAAAAAAACATGCCCGGGCCGGGGCAGCGCGGCGCACGGCGCGCTTTCACCGCTCACCGCCAGGGGGAGCTCAGGAGCACGTGTCACCGCTGCCCCACGCCCCGCCACGACGTTCCCCCAGCCGGCAGCCCCCCCCCTCTAGGCGCGGTGGCGGGGGGGGGGGCGCAGGGGTGGCGAAGTGGAAGTTGGCTGGTAGGGGGGGTAAGGTGCGCGCGGCATCGCTGGTGGCTGGCGGTACTTGTGTAGACCATTCGCGTTGGCCCCGAGTCCGCTGGGCAAAATGCTCAGCTACCCTCATCCTTATCATCCCTATCGCCCCCGTCCTCCTGCCCCCCATCCCTCTCCGCCACCCCCTCTCCTCCTCTCCTCGCCCCCCCCCTCTACCCCCCCCGCCTCCGCTGGCGCTCGACGGGGTCGCTCGTGCGCCAACTTAGCCCGTGCTTCGCTGCGCAGCATTTACTCCGCGAGCGGATTGCGGGTGGACGGGCGACGGGGGGGTCAATTGTTCGCGGCGCTCGCGCTAGCTTCGCGGATGAAGTGCGCCCCGAGCCCCTTTTCGAAATATTCGCCTCGCCTCAACGCGGCGCGCATTCGACCCGGCCCAAATAATTTGCCAGAAGGGGCGCGTGGCTTGACACATGAATAAAAGGGCATGGGTTCGGCGATGCATGGAGACATCGCTGACCCAACGTGATTTATCATTGGCCCTCCTCCTTCTCCTTCTTCCCGCCTGCGTCCTTATCGGTGCCTGCCGACGTATTTGGGTTGTGTGCTCGCAACTGCGCCCTCAGCGGTCGGTTATACCTCCGCGCGCTTCGCGCGACGTTTGGCTTGCCAGTGACAATTTGATCTCCAAAAATGCAATCGCGCTCTCGCGCGGTATATTTGCAGCGCGGCAAATGCGCCAGGGGCTAGCGCCACATAGCTGATCGCGATTGCACCGCCCTGCGTCGATGCAAAAGCCCTCTGCCAACTCCGCCTTCCGCCGCGATCGAGCCAGGGCCAGATCCGTGCAAAGACACACGCTTAATGCGTTCGGTTCGCTGGGGAGCAATGCAACGCGGTCGAGCCGCGCCCGGCCGATCCGGCGGGTCCGTTGACGGTCGGGGCCTCGAGGGGCCCGCGCTTCGCGGCCGGGGCCTCGGGGGCGACGAGGTCGGGGGGGAGGGGTGGTGATGATGATAGTGGTGGTAGTAATAGTGACGACGATGTTGTTGACTTTTGACGTCTAGCCTCGGCCTCGGCCCCGGCCGCGCCGGCGGGCCGCGCCGCGGCCTCCGCGCCCGCGCCCCGCGCCGCCGCGGCCTGCGTCCCAGCCGCGGCCTGCCGCCGCCAGCTGCCCCGCCGCCCACCCCATCCAGGGCCAGGTCCCCCTCCGAAGCCAGGAGCAGCGCCGCCTCCGCCCCCGCCGCCGCCGCCTCCGCCACCACCGGGGTCGCGCGCCGCTGCAGGGGCCGCGGCGTCGCCGAGGGCGCCGCGGCCGGCCGCGGCCGGCGCCGCCGCCGTCTCCGCCCCAACGGTCGCCGCGCCCTCGGGCGCGGCCGCGGCCGCGGCCATCCGTGCCCAGCGCCGCGTCTCAGGCAGCGTCGCCTATGTCGGCGAACAGCGCAGCAGCAATCGCCTTCTTGGTCGACGATCCGTAGAGGGCGCTTCTCTTGGCGATGCTAAGCCCATCTCGAAGTTGCAGCTGTCGGGCAAGACTTATTTCGGCGCGGTCCCGCATCGCCCTCTGGCTGCGCACGCGCATCTCGATGTCCACGGGATCAGACAAGATGAACTCACATGGGTCAGAAGACGACGTTGACCTCCTCGACATAGACCGTGGCACGACATGGCCAAACAACGCCTCCTCGTGCATTGCCTCAACGTCCCGCATTGTTGCGGTATCTGGCACGGCTGGGCGATGCCCTGCTGCCGAAGAGATTTTTGGAATTCCACGTGCATCCAGCTCCCATTCCTCTTCCGAGGCGACTGACTTGACCACCGCCCTCTCAATGCTGACTCCCGCAACCTCGAACCAGCGCGCAGATGATGCGCGGCCCAGCACTTCCCCTGCAACTCGGGGGTCACGCCCTGCGAAACTGTTGCTTTCCGCCACGGGCAGGCGCGCGCCGGGACGAAGGTTCGCAAACGAATTTAACGCGCTGGGCTCAAAGAGGTACCGCGCGCAGCTCGACCCAGCAACATCAGATGCGTTGCCGTGAACCGATGGCTTCGCCGCCGGCCGTGACCAGATCGACATCTGCGACTCTCAAATTGAAGCTGCCCCAGCGCGCGCGATCAGCAGCCCAGGGAACGCCGTCCGCGCACACTTGGTAGAATTGCTTGCGCGAGCCAGCCATGACATCAGACAGGCGCGGCGCCAGCGCGCCATTGTCAGGAAACTGGCCGCCATTATCTCTCAAACGCTGCGACAGTTTCAATGTTGCGTTGACCAATTTAAACTTGATGTTTCTGCGGGCCCACCCCAACCGTTCCAACGAGCGCGCGGTCTGGAACGCATCGAAAGCGCAGCGCTGCAAACCGGAACGCGCCCTTGAATCGCCCGTTGCAGCGCCGCGGCAGCCGGGGGGGTCCATCTCTGAGAACGCAGTGAGCTGCTCCATGACCCGCTGATCATCAACCAAGAATTTGTCGAACTTCCTGTTTGCATGCTGCGCAATCTTGATCAATGCGTCATGCAACAGCTGGGCCCCTTCTCTAGCCTCCGCGGCACTCGTTGATCGCTTCTGGCCAAGGTGCCGCTGACTTCGGGCAACATTCTCCAGCGCGTGGTGGAGGTGCGTCGCCATGCGCACTGCATCCCTCTGGCGGTAATCAAGGTACTCCTGCATCTTTGCATCGTCTGTTGCCTGATCAACGCCGGGTGCCAGAAACGCAACGATCTCCATCCATGCCAAACTTCGTCAAACCAATCATCCAAATGTTCGCCGACTGGGCTCGACTAAAAGAAGCCCACTCGAGAAACTCATATGTAAACACAGTGTCGCTTAAAAGGTCGGCAGCTCGCGTGGAAATGCTGGCGAATGTGTCATGTCCGATGATGGAATCCTTGCCTTTGGAGAAATAAAACGCATGCAATGACCGCTGCGAGAGCTCGGCGCTTCGCGCGCTCGCCCAGGGACGAGCGGCTGCCACGGGCGGCCTTGCGGCGTTGCTTCTGCGACGATCTGGATTTCAAGTCGCGTTCGATCACGGCATTGAGAACGTGCTCCCTGTCGCCAAAGAGCCATTCCAATGTCGTCGCGGCGCGCTCTGGCCCCCCGCCCAAATGTCTCGGGCGGTGACGCGCCGAAGAAACGATTGAAAGTTGCAGCCGCGCCCGCCATTGAAGACAACCCGCCGCGGTCTACACACTGGCGCGCAAGTGCCTGGGAGGGCGCCCATGCAACGCCGTCGTGCATGTGCGAGCTCAGGGGTGTCAGCGCACCTACGAGTCGCCCCATCTCCGACAATCCTGCGCCCGCCGCCCCCCGCGCGACGCGGGCCGGAAACCTCCTTCTGCAACAGCTGATGTCGCCCTGGTAATCATTGCGCTCCTCGTGGTTGTCCAACGAACAGAGTGGGCGCGGCCAACTGCCCCCGCGCCCGTAGGCCTCTATCCCGAACCGCCCCGACCTGCGACTGCGCGGTCGACGCCGCCCCCCGTCTCCGCGCCCCCCCCCAAGATGCCGTCGACGCCCTGCGAGCCCTCGCCCCCCCCTCCGCGGTCGCCGCACCGCGCCGCGGCCTCCCCCCTGCGCGAGCCTGTCCGACTGAGCCAGCTATCAAAAACCTTGTGTTTCAGCGCCTGTCTTACAAAGCGCGCGGCAGACGTCGCGCAAATGCCCGTGAACCTGGCCGGGGTGCGCAGCGTCGAACGCCAGGCCCCGCCGCCGCGATGCAGGTTCAAAACGTGGGATGTAGTTTTGAGAGTTCCGTGGCAGTCTATCTGGTCTTGGAGCAGTTGATGGGTTTTGATGCCCTGTGGGGTGTCGTTTCGGAGTTGGGGGTCTGATGGGCCCCGCGTCGGGTGCAGCTTTTGGGAGTAGCGGGTCTGATGGCCCTGGTTGGGCCACCAGCAAAAGGTTGATGCCATTTTTGTTTTTTCGAGAGGCAGCAAAAATGGCAAATCACAAGTAGGAGGGGGAGGCGGGGGGAGGGAGGAGGAGGAGGAGGAGGGGGAGGGGGAGGAGGAGGGGGCGGAGGAGGAGGCGGAGGAGGGGGAGACAAGGCAAGTCGTGCTCATGCTCCTTTTCCCTCCTACTGGGGGGTCGGCAGGTTGCGAGAAGCTTGATGGCAATGTTTCGCGTGCCATGGTCTAGAGGGGGAGATTAGGCAGACCCCGTAAGTAGCCTCCCCCGCGGTGGTACGCGCCCCTTCACATATCGGACACACGCTCCATTCAACACATCTCACTTAAAGGTGGGGCAGCGATGGCCCCCCGCAAAATAACATTAAGCATGTGCGATCTGTGTGAGGGGTCTGCCGATATTGGATCAATGTGCAATGCTAAACACGCGCGCCGTAACCATTTTGGCTCAAACATCACTCGGCCTTGTTATTGCCCACGATGAGTTCGCCATCGGAGGCTTTCTTGTCCGATGAGGAGTGGGGGGGTCCCTCCATTCCGACTCCCGATGGCCGCCTGGCTGACGCTGCTGGAAGCGACGGCCCGCAGGCGGAGGAGGAGCAGGAGGATTGGCTGGCGGACAACCCTCCTCGCTCCCCGAGCGCCGAGGTGGGCGGCGGCCAGGGGGTCGCGCTGCGCCAGCCTGCCTCCGCGCGCGCCGTGGCAGGCCCGCTGGTGGAGGCCGCTGGCAGCGGCGGCGGCCGACGGCACTCGGTAGGCCCTCTGGCCAGCTTGGCACTGGTGATGGTCGAGAAGAGGTTCCCCGACGGCGGCGCCGTCACGTTGTCGAGCGCGCTCTCGGTGGGACAACGACTGGGCATACCGCGAGGACACTTCAGAGAACGCGTGTATGCTGTTGCTCACGCGACCTTCGTGGCCTCGCGAGAGCACGTGCTGTCCGTCATCGACCGCATGCTTGGCGCATGCAGGGCCTCTCGGGAGCAGCTCGGTAGCGCTGTCACCGCGCCATTGGTGTTCTTCCGAAAGCGCAAATACGATGGCACACGCATGAAGCTCACGACCACCGTGTCGCAGGTGTACGATGACGACGTCATCTGTGAGCACACGGTTGGCGCTCGCGAGGTTTTCGTCGCCAAGGGCCAGTTCGGCATGATGATGCGACGCAGGGCCGATGGTGGTGCTGCGGACTTCTTGCACGTGCATGGCACTGTGCCGACGCATCTTTGTGTGCTCGACGGCTCTTCTGCTGAGGTCGTGCACGCGGCTCTGCGCAGGCAATTGGATCTGCCTTGCGACGGCCCCCTCGACCTGATGGTCCCCAGGCAGGTGGACATCGCGTGCTGCGACGCTGCCAGTGGCAACCTCCGAAACGAGCGTGCCTTTGCAGAAGCGTTCCCTCGGAGGTCTCAGCTGACCTTGTTGTGCCGGGCACACAAGAAGAAGAAGGTCGCCGAGCAGGGGCTCATCGCGATCAGGCCATTCGACACGAACCTCGTTCGATGTCAAATGTCCTTGACGGGTGATCACCTTCTCGAGCTGAGACACCAGGCCAGGTTGATCCATGGAGAGCAGCTCGTGGTCAGAGGAGGTGTACCCCCAGCGGCAGCCACCGCGCACCGCGACGCCATTTGGGACCTTTACTTCGGTGGTTCAAGTGGCCCAATACTTGCGCATCGCAAGGAGGTTGTTTCAAGATTGTACAATGGAGATATTCGCAAGCATGGCGTCATTGAGCACTATTGCAGAGGATGTTGTCAATCGCCCAAGCACACTCTGTTCTTGATGAGGAGGTTTGGGGTCCCTGCGCTGTTCGGCAGGATTGACGTTCTAAACAGAGCCAACTGGGCTGACAAGATGCGCAGTCACCGATCCATTGGTGTGCCAGCGTCTGTCCATGGTATTCTGCAGGCAGCCTACTTGCGCGCGCTGCCAGGGAAGGCAGCCCGTGCGCCACGTGCTGTTGCTGCTGGGCCTGGTGGCGGCGCTCCTCCAGGGGATGCCGAGCAGCGTGCCGCTGGAGACGGCGGCGCCGACCCTGCTGGACCTCAGCCCTCGGCCGACGGCCCAGACGGCGGGGACCCAGCTGACCAGGACGACGTGAACGCCTTCAGGGAGCAGCACGACCAGCGAGTTGCTGGCAGCCGCGCCTGGATGCTCAGCGGCGCCGTCGCTGACGATATGTTCATCGGCTCGGTGCTGGCCGTGCGCACGGACTCCTACGTCACGCGGCAGTTGGCCTCCAGCGGCTCGGCATTCGAGAAGCTGCAGCAGCACAAGGTGTCCCGCGGAGAGCCGAGGACATATCAAGCGTGGCTGGCTCATGAGGACGAGGACACCTATGAGTTGTTCAGAACATGCTACGAGTCAATCTTCAACGCAGCATCGTGGTCTCCATTGCAGGAGCATGCGGAGGCGGTGTCGCTGAAGGTTTACCGTTTGATGTCAAGGATGGGCGGGGTCGCATACCATCTTGTGCACAGGGCCAATCGGAATTGGCCGATGCCGTTGCTGTATGCCCTCAAGGAGCCTGCACATTTGCACGCTCTCGGTGCGACCAAGCCCTGCCTTCTGGGCCCGTACTCCCTGGATTTCGCGAAGTTCTACCATGGGCGTTTGGGCTCGCAGGAGGCAGCGAATGAACTGAAGGGCGTCCTGGTCATGGCCGAAATGGACACCGCCGACGTGGAACGGCTGCATTCGGTGAACCAGAGGAGTGCGCGCTTCAGGGTTTGGACACACGTCGAGACCGTCGCAGAGGTGAGTGCCCATTTCACGGCGCAGTCGGCAAGTGATTTCGACGTCGATTCAGCACCTTGCCCGACCGACCTTCGGAGAGGCCCTGCCCCGAGGCGGAAGCGCCAGGCGCAGGACCCGCGACGCGGTCGCAACAGCCCCCAGCAGTGGATGTGGCGCGCATTCGTGCACGTGAACGGCATGTACATATCTGATGGGACTGCTGCAGAGTTGTCGGAGATGCATTCTCAGCTGGGGGGGCCTGAGCTTGATCAGTACAGGCTGCTGGCTGCCATTGCGAAGGATCGTCATCTGTCTGGGGAGCGTGGCTTTGACAGGCGTCGGAAGCCGAGGGTGTCCTCGGCGTCGGACGGCGCGCTAGCTCTCGGCAGGGAGCCGAGCCGCCCTCGGAGCAAGCGTCCAGCAGCAGAGGGTGTCGCGCCGCAGGTATCTCAGTTCGCCAACGTTCGCTCGTCGATTCTGGAGGCTGCGGCGGCTGCTCGGGAGGAGGCCTCCCGCCGACGTCGCAGGGAGGGCTCGCAAGAGACCCGCGCGGCGGCCGCGGTGCGCGATGCTGCCCGCGCGTCCAGGCAGGCCAGCTTGGAGCGGGACGGCAGCCTGCTCGCGCTCGTGGATCGGGCCGCTGGCCCCGTCGCCGACGTCGAGGTCCAGGTCGATACGGGCGCGGTTCTCAGGTATCGCAGGCGCGCGCCGAACGTCGTTGCAGACGCCTGCCATAGCTTTGGCGGCAGCAGCGGCGAGTCGGTGGATCAGCGAGCGTCGAGGTGGGAAGCCTTGCACACGACTTTCACGAAGTCCAACGTGCCATGCCTGGGCAGAGTGGCCATCGACCGCAGGGTTTGTCACGAGGCGGAGACCTGCATCCACGAGGGCGACGGCATCGGGCTGCGGCTGATCGAGCGGCACGTCAAGTTCGTGTTCATTCTCCTTCGCAACTCGTTGCTTGGCAAGAAGGCCGCCAAGGCTCCCGCGCGCCTCCTTGGAGGCTTCATGCAATCATAGTAGCAGCAGCGTTCAACGAATGCCACAGATTCCTTGAAGGCTTAGGCCCTCAAGGACATCTCTTGGCCTTCGCTGGCGGTAGGGGGGGGGGGGGGAGGGGGTCGCATGCTGGGCCAGCCTTTGGGGACCTTCGGGAGGTCCCGCCCAGTGGGCCCCAGGGGCCAGGAACGAGCCTTTGCGTGCCTCGGAAGCCTTGCGATGTCCTCTTGGGGGCAGCAGACGAGGGGTGCCAGGGGGGTGGGCGATGACCTCAGGTGGCCAACTACGCTTGTGCGTTTCGGGGCCCTCTCACGGAGGCGTCGCCGTGCCAGCCCTTGGCGTCGTTGATCGCATTCGCGGCCTTCGAAGGCCGCTTCGAAGAAATGCGGATGAGGCCTCAGGGGGGTGCCAGATATAAGTTCGATTGGGCTTCGGGTTGTCTTAGGGAGCAGGGCAATGTGCCGCCGCATCTAGTCGGGGCCTCTTCGGGATCCCCACTGGCCCCCCTTTTGCTTCGAGGTCGCGCTATCGCCACGGTTCCTGCTTTGCAGCCTGTCTGGCAGAGGAAGGGGGGGTTGCTGTCGCAAACGTTCGCCGATCTCGCATGCAGGGGATGGGGCGGGGAGGTCGGCCCCCAGCGCCCCCGCGCCTGCAGCCCTGCGAGCCCCATCCCCGAATGTCCCCAGGAAGCCTTGATTTACAATCCAGCCTTTTGAAACAATCGACGGCCGCGTTTGTGAGGGACGTCAAGATCGCGATGGGGTTCCATCGCGATCTTGACGTGCCTCCGTTTCATGACTCAGGCCTTCGGTGGGTGTCGAGGGCCACCTTGGGGGCCTGCGAGGGGAGGGGCGATGTGCTGCCGTGCAGGGTCTTTGGGCTTCGGAACAAGTTCACAGATGCAGATCCCGTGGTTTTGTAGGGGCCCTTATGGGGTTCAGAGGTTTCCTGGGGAGTTTTCTGGAGGGGCCCTCACGGGGCTCAGAGGTTTTTCGGCGGCAGCGCAGCTGTGATTGCATGAAGCAGCCAGGGGGGGGGCTCTCCGATGAAGGCACTGCTGGCCAGTGGCGACGGCCACCACGGCCATTCAAGAGGCCGAGGCAGATGCCGCGGGCGGCTCGGGGTTGGATGTCGTTGAGTGCGGTGCTGATGATGATGGAATCGTTCATCGTTTTTCATGTCGCTTTCGATTTCCAGAAGCCTTTCTCGCCCACGGTGGTCGAGCTGGAGAGGGACCAGCCCAGGGACTGCGGCGACATCTTGGGGGTGTCACCGATTCGGGTCGAGGATCCGAAGATGTTCTGGCGATCCCTTTGGGAGATGATCAAGAGCTTCGAGGCGGAGCAGATCAGGACGATCAGCTTCTGGCGGTTCGTGTCTCGGTCCAGGCAGGTCGCCGGCGTGGAACCATGGAAGCTGTACATCGGCCGCCAGACTCCCGAGGTCGACCCGCCTCGGCCCAAGGCTCGCCGACAGCGGCGCGCTGCAGGAGGGGGCCGCGCTGGGCGCCAGGGCCGCGGGCGCGGCGGGCGCGGCAGGGGCGGGGGCAGGGCTGCGGCGCTTGCCGATGGCGATGCGAGCAGCCAGTCTGGCTCCAGTTCGAGCTCGTCGAGCTCGCCGAGCTCTTCGAGCTCGTCGAGTTCGGACTCCGACGACCCCGCCGAGGGCAAGGACGGCGGCGCCGAGGCTTCGTCCGATCCGGACGAGGACCATGGCGAGACCACAGAGTCCGCTGAGGGCGACAGCGTTCCCGAGGACGCTGATAGTGACGGAGGCTGCGGCGAGGACGGTGATGCCCCATCCCGCTGGCGGCGACGGCGGCGAAGGCGAGCACGACGGCGTCGCGGCCGACATCGACGGGGCGATAGCGGACGTCTTCTTCGGACCACCGTTGCCGCCGCCCCCAGTGCCGCCGCCTGCGGCGCCGCTTGAACCTCCACCTGCAGCGCTGGGCGGAGGAGTTGCGGGCGGCCCGAAGCATCTCGGCAAGGTGCCCGCTGAGATTGCGGTTCGCCACCGCAGCGGCATCATTCGATTTTACGGCACGACGGGCACCATGGTGGCGCAGTGTTTGGTGCCATCACACCAGGGCGAGGCATCTGGATGCTTCCTTACCCGAACATGCCGAGAGATGAAGAGCAACAGGGCGAAAGGCAGGTGCCTCGGCCTGATGTGCGCGTGGCTCGGCGTGACCGAGGAGACGGGGATCACACGATGGGGCCACGTCCACACGTGGAAGCCTGACCACGCCGAGCGCAGGGATGCGCGGCGGGACGCGCTGGCCAGCGGGGAGCCGTCGTTCAGGGCCCTGGCCGAGAAGGAGAGGGGCGAGAACGACGGCGACGTGGATGGCGAGCCGATCCGCGACCCTTGAGAAAAAGGAATAGCGTGAGGCCCCTGATGGTACAATCGGGTCCTCATCAGGGTGCCGTGGGGCTTCCTCAGTGGTGTCTTGGGGCCTGCATGATATCTTGGGGGGCATCTTGGGGTGCTTTGTGGCTTCCGCATGGGGCCAGCCGTAAGGTCTGTCTGGGTGTCTGTTTGGGGGCTGGCCTCGAGGCAGGCCGTGGGGCCTCATTGAAGTGTCGTCGGGCCTCCTCAAGGTGCCCATATGGTGCTCACGCAACGCGCGCTCATGCACTCACTCCCAGGCCCACTCGAGCTCAACCCACTCACGTTCAGACCCACTCGTGTTGTTTTCCGCACGTGGGTCGGATACGCTCTGTCATATCACAATCGGGCCGCGCGTGTTCGCCCTGCGCGTCCATGAAAACGGCCATGGCCACCGCGATGTAGCAGGCTTGCAGCATGGTCCTAAGCTGACTGTTGTTAGAGGGTTGGCGGGCGGGGACAGGGTCGCACCCATGGCGGCTTCGACGAGGTGAGGGCGGTTAGCGCCTGGCGCGGGGGAAAGGGCAGAAGGTGCATTGCACGTTTCGTTGCCTCTCCCCACGCGCGGCCGCTGGTCGCTCCAAGCGCTTCCCACCCTCCACCTTGTCTTAGCTGCCCTTGTCCCCGTTCCGACGCGGCATTTCCCGTCGGGCCGCTTGCATGGCGAGGGTGATGGGGGAAAGCGGAGGGGTATGCCCACAAGAAGGAAGAAGGCTATAGCCATGTCGAACCCAGGAGGGTGCTAAGAACAGCGAGGCGTTAAGCATCCTCCTCATCAGCATGCCCATCACCCTCCCCCTCATCATCATCAGTTCCTCCCCCCCCCTCCTCCTCCATGGCTCATCCTAGCGGAGCCTGCGGGCATCCGATGGGGCACTGTTAGCCCCTTCTGGTGCGTGCACCAGGGCGCCCTGGCCACTGGGGCCCGCCAGGGCCCGACGCGCAACACCGCGCGCAGGAGCTATTGCGAACGCCGCTCGGTCGCGAGCCGATGGCGCTCGATAGAGGTTGCCTCATTTAAATAAGGCGTTCGCCCATTGATGGTCGTCGTTGCGACGCTCTCTTCATCGCCCCCCTTGCTGGCGCGCGCGCCAGCTGCCCGAGCGACGCGCGCTGTCAAAGTCCAGGCGGCTGCTGCCCAATCGGTGCCAGCCGACGCGGCAACTGGCAGTTTTGCGCGCGGGGTCTTCTGCAGGGCGATGCTGTTCGTTGTTGCCGACGAGCGCGCGGGCGTTGAGCCCGCGCAGAGCGGCGCATCGCTCGACCATGTCAGCGCCGCAACGTGCGGGCGCCAACGGGGAGGCCAAGCACACTCTATCGTCAACCTCTGCGGTTCGCCGAGGACGTCGCGGGGGTTACCTTCCAATGTGCCCAGCTTCAGACACGTTTTCAAGCAATGTGTCCCCCAACGGCATCCAAGCCCAACTCGCGCCCTGCGGCGTTTTCATCGCAGTTGGTGCCCTGTCCGTTGCTTGCGGCCAGGCGCATCGCCTTTTAGAGGCACAGGCGCGCAAACGTTCGAACCTGTTGCGTTCGAATCGTTTGCGCGCCCAAGCACTGCTTGAGAGCGTCGCGCGGCATTCGGGCTTGCGCTGTAGTTGCGCGTGTCGCATGTTGGTCAAGCGCGCCGCTCCCGAGCGCCACCGTCAATTTGTCGTTTGCGCTTGCCGCGTGCCGACGCCCCGCATTGGGCAACAGCGGGTAGCCAAACGGGTCCCGCGTTTTTTGTTCAAGCCATGCAGTTGGCACAGGAACGCGGAACGCGATTGGCAGTGTCCGTGCGAGGGAACGCGCTGCTATGTCGTTCAATCTACGGCGCGCAGGGCCAAGCCAGATATGGATTGCGCGGCTGCGCAGTTCAATGGCGCCCCAGCGCAGCGCGCTTACCCGACGCGTGCGTTTGCAGCCGCATCGGCGCATTTGGGCGCCATCGTGCCTCCATCCTGGCGCGTAGTTGCCCAAACTCTTACGGGTTCGGCCAATCGTGGCTTGTTCCCACACCCGTTGCCCACCGTTTGTTGCCGATCGGGGCGGCGGCGCGCTCGCCGCAGTCAGCGCGCGAATTCGGCGCAGGCCGCGCGCGCCATCCACGCGGCGGCCGCGACCTCATGAAAGCCACGCCGTGCTCTGACACGTCGATGCCTTTGTTGTCGTGCGTCCTCCTGCTCGCTACAGAGCTGTCCTTGTCTTGCCCATGCTGGATTGCGTTGCCACGCCACGCGCCCCGCCCATGCGCCGCCCTTGCCACATTAAACTGCAATCGCGCCAGTTGTGCGGTCGGACATCGGCGCCATGGGCAACGCATGGGCCTGCTTAGCGCCGCCCGCTGCCCCCTGTGGCAGCCGATGCCAGGACGAGTGGCGCAAGCGTCCTTGGCCGACCCTTGCGCAGTCAGCTTTGCCCCACGCAGAATGTCACGGCCGCGTTGGCCATGTTTGCCCGTGGCAATTGGCGCCGCGAGCGTTCGCGCTCGTGCGCGCAGGTAGCTTTGCGCGCATTCCGCAATGGTCGCGTGGGATCTGCGCGGGGCCTTCGCAACCCGTTGTGTTTCATGGGCGCCGCCGCACGTCGCGTTTGGCCCCACCATGTGCGCCTGGGCGGGAGTGGGGGGGCGGCGTGGGTGGGGTGGAGCGCGCGCGTGCTGGCAGGGTTGGGTTGATCGTGGGTGGGTGGGGGGGGGGGTAGCGCGGTGAAGAAGCGTGGCGCGCGCGGCGCGGGACGGGTGCGCGGTGGTCTTGCGCGTGGCGGCGGTGGCGGTTGGCGCGAGCTTGCGCTGCGCGAGCAGGCGGGCGCGCGCCCGCGGCGGGCGCTGGCGGGCGTGTCGGCGCGCGCGACAACACAATGCGATGGCTCGGCCGCGTCCTCTAAGCCGCGCGGGGGAGGGGGGCGGGCCGCGCGTCGCACTCAACGGGCAAAGCCAGTGGTTGACATGGCAAAGAAGAGCAAGCCAGAGCAGGGCCATGCGACTGACGGGAAGAAGAAGAGCCAGACGGCGGAGCATGTTGGCGGGACGTGGCAGATCTGCAATGCTGCTCGGCAAGCCTGCTGCGCGCGCGCCTCGCTGGCGTCAGATCTGCCACTCGCGCGCGGCGCAAGATAAGCATAATTACGGGACAAGGGTGCACAAGCTGGAGAAGGACACGGCGACCCACAAGAAAACGGAGCCAATAAGGACACTGCAACTACGAGCACGCCAGAGAGGGTGCAGACGACTGACGGGCAGAAGAAGAACCATACGGCTGAGCACGCTTGCGGGAAGTGGCAGATTTGCGCTGCTGTTCTGCAAGGCTGCGGGGTGCGCGTTCTGTCGCAGCAGCAGGTCTGTCACGCGCACGCGCGGCGAAAAGACTGAGCATAGTAATAGCACGATGAATAAGGACAACCCAGAGAAGTGCCACGAGACCGACGGGAAGAAGAAGTGCAAGACGATTGTGCAGAACTGACGGGACGCGGCAGATCTGCGCTGCTGCTCGGAAATTTGGCGCGCCAGCTGCGGCACAGTAGAGGGCGCCGCGCGACAGTTGCGCGCTCTGTCGCCGACGGGGCCAATCGCGCGGAGCTGTGGAGGCCGATGTCGCAGACACGCGCGCGCGCGGTTCGCCAGTCTCCGACGGCGGCGCGGGCGACGCCGTCATCCACGAAAGGCGGTTCCTGCCGTCTGGCGTCGATTGGCAAGGGGCGCGCCGCTCGCGGCGCGCGTTGTCGACAGCAGCTCGCGCGGCAGTCTCGGTAAGGGAAGGCCGCGACGTGGCTGGCGCGGCGGCCGATGGGGGGTGGTGGGGTGCGTGGAAGCGTCATCGGCTTGAGGGCCTGGGTTCGTGCGCTCGCCGCCTCGTGCAATCGTGCCGCGCGCGAAACGGCATGGCCCCTTGCTCGGGGGCAGCGCCGCTTGTGCTTCCACCGCGCCATCTGGCGACTTATCGGTGTCTTGGCACCGCCGAGGCGGGCGGTGCGCCGTGCGGGCGTCTCGTTGGCCTCTGTGTACACTGCAGACTTGGATTGGGTGGGAGGCGAGTGCGGCGGGGTGGGGTGTGGTGTGTGTGTGTGTGTGTGTGTGTGTGGGGGGGGGGGGGGGGGGGGGGGGGGGGTGCGGGGTGTGGGGGGTTGTTTGTTGGTTTGGTGTAGCGCGTCTTCGGGTGCAGGCGGCGCTCGCTCGGAGTCCAGCGGCTGCTCATCCGAGTTGCTCGTCGCCGCGCAATGCCAGCGCCCGCCCGAGCGCCGCCGCGCCGCGTGGGCCACTGGGCGGGGCGGCGCCCATCGGACCCGCACCGCGAGCTCGTCGCACCCGCCGCGCGCGCCATCGTACCCCCATCAAAAGTCATGCCCGAAAAGCGCCCAGGCCGACGCGGCCATCAGACCCCCATCAAAAGTCATCAACCGTCATCACCGAAAAGCTCCCAAGCAGGCACGGCCATCAGACCCTCATCAAAACCCATCACCGCCCTATCAAGCCCCCATCAAAAGTCATCACCGTTTTCCTCCATCAAAAATCATCAAAGGTCATCAAAAGTCATCAGAAGTCACCACCACACCGACGCACAGGGCATCACGGGGCATCAGAAGTCATCAAAAGTCATCACCGAAAAGCTCCCAGGCGGACGCGGCCATCAGACCCCCATCAAAAGTCATCAAAAGTCATCACCGAAAAACTCACAGGCGAGCACGGCCATCAAACCCCCATCAGAACCCCATCCAAAGTCATCAGGCCCGCTAGTCGCTGCGCCACCCCCCCCCTGGCGGCCCATCGGCTGGGCGCCGCGAGACCCCCCCCCCTCCCCCATGGCCTTCACCCTGCACCCTCACCAGGGCGCCGCTCCCTCCCTTTCCCCAGCGCCATCGCGAGGCGCTCCTCCTCCCCTGCGAGCGTAGGGCCATCGTGGTGGCTGGGTGGTGGGCGGGTCGTGGCGGTTGCCGAAGGGGGGGGGGGGGGGTCGGGGGGGTGGTGGCGGCGGGAGGGGGGGGGGGGGGGGGGCTGGGGCGGAGGGGGTGGGGGGGGGCAAGGCGCTGCGCGTGCGACTCTGAGAAGCGGAGGTCGGGGGGGGGGCGAGGTGCGGGCGCGGGCGTTTGCGTCCGTGCCGCTGGGCGCTGTGGTGGTGGTTGAACGGCGGTGGTGGTGGCGAGCGCACGGGGTGGGCGGGTGGGGCAGTGGGTGCTGGTATGCGTCTGCGTGCGCGTGGGGGGCGGGGCCCGTCGGCGCGCCAAGCGCACGTCGGCGGGCGCTGGCGAGCGGCTGCCTTGGGGCGCGGGGTGGCGTCATGGGCTCCAGCGGTTGGTTATTCTCGGGTGAGGGGGGGTTGTCGGGGCGCTGCGCGATCGGGCGAACCTGTCGTAGCAGTGGTGGCGGCGAAAGAAGCGTTGCGCTCGACAAGTGGTGGTGGCGCGGTGGTCTGGCGGAGCATCTCGAAGTCGGTTGCCCATTAGAAGATTGGGGCGGAGGTCTTGAATTTTGTCAACCTACCCCCCCCAGTGCACTGTCGGGGCACGGAAAATATGCCCAGCGGCATTTTCTGCGCATGGCGCAGTCCGACTTGCGGGCTCGGCCCGCGCGATAGCCACCGGTGGCCATAGCGGGCGTGGGGTGGGCGCGAAAATTCGGAACCGCTCTCGGTCGCGAACTTTGCTGCGTCGTCGCGGCCGACGCCGCGGCTGGCGCTGACGCGTGCGCGCGCTTCTTCTCTCGAGCAGGATGCGTTGTCAACGCTCGCGGCGCGCTCGCGCGCGCGCCATCTGCGTCGCCCGCGGCTGTTCCTGGATGGCGTTGCTGCCCAGGCTCGGTCACGGCTGGGCGCGCCTTTGCCCAGGCGTTACCCAATGGCGCGCCCGCGCCCGAGCAGCTCCTCGCTGGCCGCGCGCGATCAAAGCCCAGCCGCTCGGATCAGAACCCGCATCCGCGCGCGACGCGGCGGGCTCCGCTGCTGAAAGGCGGCCCCAGGTGGGGCAGCGTGGGCGTCGCCGCGCGTGGACCCGTACTTCAGCGGGGCCAGCGCATGAGGGTGTCGGCCTGGGTTGGGTTGGACCCAGAAGCCAACGCCCTGGGCGACGCAATCTCAGCGAGGCCTCAGCCGGGGTGGCGCCGCGCCGCGCTTTGCGCGCCCAAGGGTCATTGCTTCGAACGTAACCAATCCCGCGCAGTGCCAGGGCCTTGCCCATCGCTTTGCCTTGGGGCTGGCCCGCGGGCCAGAGCCGCTAACGGTGCCAGTCGCAGCGGGGCCAGGGCTGCGTGCCTTCGGGCTGAATTGAAGCTGCCTTTTGCCGCCGATGGGTTGGATGCTGCTTCTCCCGAGCAGGGCCCCAGCTGGAAAGCGCACATTGCATTTCGGCAGCGCCAGTGGCCATTGCAGCCGACGAGGCGATGCACAACAGTGCTGCGCTTGGGGCGTCCCGCCACGCGTCGGTGGCGCCCACTGGCCAGCGCTGTGAGCGGCGCCAAGCCCGAGCGGGGCCAGGGCTCGAAGGCGCCGCCATGGCTTCGGGCGAGCTCAGCACGCGCCCTGGAGGACGCCTGCGGCCGCAGGGTCCAGGCAGAGTGGCCACGCCAGGTACAAGGCAGGCGCATCGGCCTGCGCCTTGAACGCGGCCATGCAGTGCCAAAGGCGAAGGGCTTCGCCTGGATGGGTGCGGCGCCAGTAGCCAGCGCCCTGGCCGATGCAATGCCCGCATGGCCAAGGCTGCAGCACATCGCGCCGCGCTGGGGGTGGGGGGGTGGATCACGAGGGCAGCGCTTTGAGCTGGGCCCGCCTCGAGCTGCGCCTAAGCTGGAATGCCCCGCCCAGGACTGGCGCGGTCAAGTGGCCCACGGCCTTGACAGAACCGACGCCGCAGGGGCCAAGGCTTCCTGATCTCGCATGCTAATTGGCGTGACCACAGGCCAGCGCTTTGGACGGGTCCGACACTGCAATGTGCAACGCGTTGCTGGCTTCGCGCCAGATTGGCGGCCCCAAGGCCAAGGCCACGAACGAACCCCATCCCGAGCGGCACTCGGACTGGAGGGGTCCACGCCCGAACTGTGCAGGCCCATGCCCGCTCGCGTCTTCAGCGGGTCCAGCGCCGAGTTGTGCCATGATCCAGCGGCTCCGCCATGACGCGTCTGGTATCTGAGCCGTCGCATCGCGCGTCGCTGGCCTCGGCGATGCTGTTGCTGAAACACCCCGCGCCGAAGTGGGCTCGCACTAGGGCCCATGCCTTCAGCGAAACCTAGCCCGAGCGCGGCAGCGGCGGGGGGGCTTCGTCTGACTTTGCTCGGACCCAGCAGCCAACGGCCTGAAGGGGCGCCATCCTTCGCAGGGCCAGGGCTGGGTGCCCTTGCCATGAGCTGGCGCTGCTCAGCGGCCAACGCCATGCGCGAAACCATCGCCGAACGTGTCCACTGTGCGAGGGCCACGCCCTGGATAGAGGAGGTACCCAACACCCAACACCCTTGACGACGCCAGCCCCAGAGGGGCCATGGCTGGCGGGGCTCGCCTCGAATTGCCGAAGCCTTTGGGGCAAACGCTTTGGTCGAATCCAGCCGCGCGCGGGGCCAACGTTGGGGTACCTCTCCCCCACTGGGGCTCTGCGTCGAGCGTTGTGGTTTGGCGCAGTCGGCGCGCTGGTGCAAGGCGCGCGCGTTTGCGTGGCGGGGTGGGGGGTTGCGGTGGGGCAAGCGGGGTTCGGCAGAGTGGGTTGGGGGGTGTGCGGGTGGGGGTAGTGGTCGTGGTGGGGTGGTGGTGGTGCGTGCGTGTGCGGTGGGGTGGGCGTGGTGGGGTGGGGTGTGAGTGGGGTGGGTGCGTGTGTGTGGGGGGGGGGGGCCATGGTGCGCGCCAGCGTCAGGACCCTGCCGCGTGGCAAAGGCACCCGTGCATTGTCACAGCTGTGTGTGTGCGTTTACCGCACGGGCGCAGTGTTGCGACCGTGGCGCCCCGTGTTCGGGGTTCGCGCGTCAGCGCGTTGCGCGTGAACGCGCGTGGGTTAGGGTACACCAAACCGGTGGCGGTGGCGCAGCGCGCGCCGCCACTTGGGCAAGCGCCCCTCGTCTTCATGCCTCGTTCATCACCGTCGTAGTCAACATGGCCACCGTTATCAAATATCTAGCATTAACCGTTGCCTCCGCATGCGTTATCTACAGCACGCACGTAGTATCCCCACCGCCATTAAGCACGAACATCACTACACCACCTCCACATTGTTTCCCAGCACGTCACCGCAATCAGGCCGCAGCCGTCGGGTCTTGTGATTGTGGCGGCCACCAGGTTCTGTTTAGTGTTTTCGCTCGGCCACGTGCGTTTGCGGCATGGCCATTGATTGCTCTGCTGTCGGGACTTTGAACCTCGTGATAACTGACGCCAACAAACCGACGGGCTACGAGTGTAGGATAGATAACGTTGACATCAAGTGTTCAGTGGTGATCATGGGCCCGCAGTACCGCGACCCGCCCGCACCGACAGACCTCGCGTCAGCAGGCTCAGACCCTCCGCACTTGCCTGAAGAGCTTGCCAAAGAGGAGCGGGGCGCCAAAGATGTGGAAGCCATCCAGCCTTCTGTCCCCGCCAATATTCAGCCAATTTACCATTACGAGCATTTGGAGTACGAGTCGGGCTGGAGAGCTGACCAGGCGCACTGTGATGCAGAGGACCTTGCGACAGGGGGTGCGCCTGAGGAAGAGAGCCGTGGGGCTCCGCACGTTTCATCGCAGTCTGTTGCCGAGAAGCAGTTTCAAGAAGGGTGTCTGGGTGCTGCGCCCATGATGCCCGAGGCGGGTTCGCCTGTGCCGTCTCGCGTTTGCGCCGAGTCCGCCGATGCGTTTGCAACAAAGGAGGTGGTAGGCACGCCACCTGCACCTTCGAGGCGGCCGCCTCACGGTGCCAAGCCATCTTCAGAGTGCTTCATCATTTCAGATAGCCCTCCGAAGCCGCCCACTGCAGGTGGCGACCTTCAGATGTCATCAGCCCTTTCTTCCAACGGTGCAGGCGGATCCACCGACGAGCATGCGCCTGCAAAGGTGGGTGGCTCGCGCGCGCCAGTGACACCTACTAAAGATAGTGGCAGTGGGCCGAATGCCTCTCCCTCCAAGCGCCGCTGGAGCCTGACGCCAGCCATGGGCGTGTCAGCCTCGGGCGGCCCTTGCGCTGATAGCAGCGCCAGTGTGGTACAGAAGCGCCGCGTTGGCCCTCTCGGGCCCGCGGCCGACGATTCGCAGGGGGCCAACTTAATGGCGCAGCTCGGGCAGGTACTTGCACCTGCGAGCCAAATAGTTCGAGAGTGTGTTTCGCAGAGCTTCTGAGTTTGCGTGATTCGCCAGTGCAGTTGCCGAAGCAGCGTTTCCTTGATGACGACGGGCGGGAATACGACGATGACTGTAGCGGCACTGACGCCGACGATGAGGATAGGAGGTGGGCGAGCTTAGTGAGCCGACGACGCACAGCAGCATCCACATGATATGTTAAGCCGCGTTGGCCTCGTGCTGGCATTTTTTGTCCAGCGCCCGAGAGGCGATCCAGTGTAAATCAGTTGATGGCCAGAGTGGCCCGATCAGTGTTGCGCCCGAGGTCGAAGGAGCTCCCCGTATCTCGATGAAGTCTGGGGCGGCATTGCCGCGTTGCGAGGGCTCGCAGCTGGAAGAGGTTGAATTCAATATGCCACCTCCGCAGTTGTAATATCCCTTCTTTCTTCGTGCAGGCCCCTTCATCGTGCACACTGTGCTTCTCTCTATCCTTCGCCCTCCGCCGCCACTCCTCATGCCTCTCACCCTCGCCCTTCTCACTCCTTTCCCTCCCAACTCCTCCATGCCTCTTCCTTCTCCTTGTCGTCGGACCCCCTGTCGGCCGATCTACTGTCGCCCTTTGGTTTTTGACCAACCCCCGCCCGCTCCTGCATCCTTCGCCGTTCGGCCCGATCTGGCTTTCCACCGGCCCCACCGGCCCCTCAGGGGCTCTCATCGGCCCCTCAGGGGCCCGCTGCTGAACTTACAGTGAGCTTGATTTGGCAAAATCGGGTTTTCAGGTAGTCAGCGCATTGCTGCGGCTGCCGTCGGCGTGTTCGAAGCGCCGTCCGATTTGCCGTCCTGGATGTTCTTTGCCTCGGTTGGTCTTGGTCCGTCTTAGGTCGGAGGAGGGGCGCTCTGTCTTTGGTGTCGCCGTCAGCGCCGCCGACCTCGCTACTTGAGTCCAATGTGCCACAGGGCCGTCCATATGAAGACAGATGTGCGCGGGAGGCTGAGCAGAGGACGAGTGAGGAAAGGAGGGGATGAGAAGGAGGATGCGGAACGATTGTCCAGCGTCTTTGATAACGCATCTGCCAGATAGGGAGGAGTCTCAGTAGCGCGCCAGGCACTTCAAAACCCTATAGTGTCTTCAACGATGGTACACCGATGGTACTCTTGTGACGTCAGGGGTGGCCAACGTCAGATGCACCGTCGGTGTCCAGGGGGTCCCGCGGCTGCCTCGGGCAACCTCGGGGAGCCGTATAGATTCTTTGAGTGGGTGGTCGTTGCATTGGAGTTTGCATCGTGCGGCTCAGGGCGGTGCTTAGGTCACTGCCAAGAGCTCCTGGACAATAGCTTCGTCGTGTCTTTAGCCATTCTTGGAGGAGTCTTGGGTCATAACAGACGCACCAGAGGGTCATTTGGTATTGCTCGTGGGGTGTTCGGTCATATGTGAGATTACGCTTGTGGTTTCTAGAGCAGGGCCAGGAGCCCCTCTCGGCCATCGTTGGGCGCCTCTTGGGCTGCGACAAGGCTTTCGACGCTGAGGCGCAATGAAACCGCAATTGGCCATCTCGATGGAGGCGGCCAGACATCCATAGGTACGACATGCTAGGACGGATATTTGAAGCCACGCGTGCAATCAGTTTCTCCATGTACCCCTTCTGAGAATCGAGGGGGGGGGGGGGGCAATCTGCGCGTCCGCGTTTGCATTGCTCTGCATTGCCAGAGCAGCTCGGAGCAACTCTTGCGTTGGATTTGCTCGCACTCTTGGGGTGGGGTGTAGTTCGTTCCTCAGCGTTGCGTTGCATTCAGGTGGCGGTCCCACGTTTGCATTGCATGCGGTTGCTGAAGTATCACGTATCCCCCAAGCATAAGCATAGTCAGGCTTGATGCTCTTTGCGTGCTAGCCGTTTTGGCCCGGAGGTGAATCTGCCTCGGGCAGCCGCCAAGTTTTTTGGTTTTCGCGGCCAGCCACAGCCGCCCAGGAGTGCTTCGACTATCTGGTCGGAGCGGCAGCCAGCGATGGGCAAGCGCGCTGCTGCGCAGCCGCGCGCGGCGAGAGCCCCCCCGTCGCGGTGGTGGCGCCAGGGGCAGCGCCGCCGCTTCGGACAGCGCTTGGTGCCAGCGCTGCGAGGTGCCCGTGGACGTGGCGACGTCCAAGCGGGGTGGAACCTCCACAGCTCCGTGGCTAGCCTGCGACTGCTGCTGGCTGACCCACGAGCGGCACTTCAGCGGGGATGCCGCCTGGCCCGACATCGTCGAACGCTGCCGCGAGGAGCCAGAGTTCAACGGCGACCTCGAGGCTCGGGCCGCAGCAGACATGGATTTGGAGAGCCAGATCGCCGCAGCAACGGAACGTGGGAGCGTGGAGGTGCACACGTACTACGGCCAGGAGGTCAGCACCAGCATGGTGCAGCTCACGCCTAAGCAGTGGAGCACGCAGGTGGTCCCGCGCGGGGTGGTTGGCATGACTCCCGAGAGTTGCGACCAGTACCAGTCTCGCGTGCCGTCATCTTGCCAGCCAGGGGTGAACACGACGGGAGTGATCGCTGCGGACCCAGAGCACCCGTACGTCAGCATCAAGAACTACACGAGGACGGAGGTGAAGATGGCAATAGTCAAGCTGACGCCCCAGCAGGCCGTGAAGACGGGTGCGGAGATGGAGTTTGTGAAGCGGGAGGCGACGAGGTTGCGCCAGAGTCAGGCGGTTGCCGTCAGAGGGTTCAGCAAGGTCCCAACGATCACAGAGTTGCAGCAGTTGGCTCACGCGAAGGCTTCTACATCTGGGGTGCTTCCCAAGGCGCCGCCGTCGAAGCCACGTGGTCCTGGGCACTCTGCCCCGCTTCCGATCGAGAACGGCCGCGTGGAGGACGAGTCGGAGACCGCCACCAGCTCTCTAGGCGCTAGCGGCCGCCTGAACGCTGCAGGTGATGCTGTGCCAACGGGAGCTCCCGTGGCCAAGAGCCCAGACAGCCTTGCCAGCGGCGTGGGCCAGGGGGGGGGCTCCAGGCCAGCCTCCGCCAAGTCGGCGCCAGTCGCGTCGAGCTCGTCGGTGGTGCCCAGGGGCAGCGTCGCCTCCGCCTTGGACCGCAGTGGACAGCAAGTGCGGCGCTCCGAGTCAGGAGAGTTGCTAGATCTCCCTCGGGACAGGTCAAGGTCTCCAGTAGGGAGCGTTGCCTGCTCCGTGGTCGAGTCTGGCTCTGGCGGCGGGGCAGCAAGGCGGGGCCCCCTGGTTCTGCTGAGAAGGCGCGCCCCGACGGCTACAAGAACGACTTGGTGATCCACGAGATCTTGGATGGGAGCCTCAAGGGGGGCCGATCCTACGGCCTGAAGAGGTTCAAACCGATGTCGGCCAGCCTGGCCGTGATGGCAGCCAAGCTCCATACGAAGGTGGAGGCGGCGAGCGCCTTGTCCAGCAACCTCGACAGCATGGAGTGGCCCCAGGTGGTCCATCACTTGAAGGAGCTCACCACGCAGGATGTGGAGGCGTCGACTTTATTTCGCAAGGCTCTCCTGAAGAGGTTCGTGAAGCAGGCCTTGAACGAGGACGAGATGGTGATTGAGGCTTTGACGCCATGGACGCCCTTCCCCGATGAGTTCGACGTCACCGCGCCCAAAGCTGCGTCCATGAACAACCTCAGCACGACTGAGATGATCGAGATGTTGCGTGAAATCATATTGGACGTCGTCGTGCTGCCCCAGTTGCTTGACGCCAAGAGGGTTCCACATCTGCAGCATTGTGGCAAGCTGCTCGCGGAGGCGTTCCACATCACGAGCGACTACCCTGGGGATCTGAGGGGCTTCAGCGAGCACGTCGTCGCGCTTGGCATGCTGCTGCACCACTTGCCGAACAATGATCCCATGAGCTGCTCAGAGTGTGGGCCTTTCATGCCGAAGATGATCGCGCTGCTGACTGGCGTGTGCGAAGATCCCGAGTGGCACCCCTTGTCAGAAGTGCTGGACAATTCCGAGCCGTGGTCACACTACAAGGCGAGTTTCAGGCGCGCGGCCTCCACCGACATCCAGATTGCCCCCAAGATGAAGCAGATCGTCGACGACCTCGAGCAGGTAAGGTGCAACATGGACGGCATAGTGTCCATGCGCACGGTTGCCGGGGAGATCGAAGCTTGGAGAAAGACATGCCGCGGAGCATCGAAGTCGACCCACGTCACAGAGAGCACCTTGTTCAAGAGGATGGAGTATGTCGCCAAGGAAATCCTGAAGCAGAGCGCGGGCACAGTTGACAAGAAGGTCGGGGCGGCGCTGCTGGAGGTGTTCGCCAACTTCGCACGCGTCAAGGGGTACGAGCAGGACACAGCTGACGATCCGTTTGATGGCATGCACAATGCCCTGGTCACCCACCTGGACCACTCTGCGAGGATGTGTGTCGAGAAGGGCTGGAAGGACCACGTCGAGAAGTACCTCAACGCGGATGCCCACGAGGAAGTGTTCCACCAGATCAAGCTGTTCTTGGCGGAGCACAGGAACGTTCACGTACCTGTGCCAGAGGACGGTTCTCTCATCACACGGGCCGCTTGCCACGTGATCCAGAACATCGGCCTCTTGACGGCTGACCTGAAGCTTGAGCAGGCGGGTTCTTGCGAAGCGATGGTCGCGGACGCGATCGACAAGCACGTCGTCGCCACTGAGATGATGTTCACAGTCGAGCCCTCGGACGCCACCAAGCTGGAGCTGGCAGCGCTCCAGGCAAGGCTGGCGGACGTCTACGCGGTCATCGGGGTTGCGAAGCACGCCAGGGAGTTCTACGAGACGACCGCCGCCAGCACGGCCGAGCTTCGCAAGTCCTGGGAGAAGCTCGACTCGGCGCTCGGGGCACTACCAGCCAAGGAGTCCGAGCAGTACGACGAGGTCTTGAGGACGAAGTTGCAGGCCATCAGCTTCGAGGAGTTCACGTCGACGACCTCGAACTGGAAAGAGATCGGCCTGCATCTGGCCAACGAGTACTCACAGAGCACGTTCGAGAGCTTGGTCGAGAAAGGCCAGCTGACGGCCCAGGGCCTCAAGAAGATCGCGGGTGGCATGCAGAATGGCTCCAACTACCTGGACGGCTACAGCGGCAGCCTCGAGAGCTTCGACGAGCTGATGGCTTGGATGAAAGCCACGTTGTTCAAGCAGCTGGGCCTGGCGACGAGGCTGAAGCAGTCGCACAAAGAGCTCCCCCACCAGCTGGCTGAGCTCGAGGTGGAGGTGGCCAGCCTCAAAGTCTCATCGGAGAAGTGGGCGCCCATCCGCGACGAATGGAAGTCGTTGCTGAAGATAGCGGACATCACGCTCACGGTGGCGTCGTTGGCCCAGCTGCTGAAGGATAAGACGAAGAACGACGGCGTCACCAAGGACGGCCTACAGCGTGCCATCGACAGCATGCAGGGCCGCGCGGTGGCGATCACCGACATCCCGCAGGCGCTGTGGGAGGCGGCCCAGCAGCGCCTGTCGCAGTAGGCGCGACGGCGCCCGCGGGCGGCCGCTTGAGGAGGAGGAAGAGGAGGAGCAAGACGAGGAGAGGGAGAAGGGAGGAAGGAGGACAAGGAGGAGGACGAGGAGGAGGAAGAGGAGAAGGCACGGCAGCACCAGGACGAGAGAAGACGGCGGCGGCTCTGCGGCAGGAAAACCTTTTTTTTTTCTGCCTCCCGTTGCTCTGCTCGCTCTCCTTACTTCCCGCTGCTTCTCCTGCGCGTCTCCGTTCCCTCCTTCCTCCCGTTCCTTCCCTCTCTCCCCCTGCCCGCTTCCCCCTCCCCCCTCCTCCTCCTCTTCCTCCTCCCTCTCCTCCTTCTCCTCCTCCTTCTTGCCTGGCTCAGGCTACTTATCTGGCCCAGCCTCGGGTGCGATAGACGTCGATGCTGGTGTCGACCCCGCCTCGGGACCGAAAATCTTTGAAGGCCAACGCTGCCGTGCCTGATTTTAGGCGCCTCGGCTGGGCGCGAAACGGCCCGTGGCCATTCGCGAGGCCCCTTGGGGGGGGCCATGGTGCACACCCTGGGCACCTCAGTAAGGCCATCATAACCCCATGGCACATTTCCTCCATCAAATGTCATGTCAGACCCCACCAACCAATAGACTGCCACGGGAACTCTCAAATGTAGTTGGGATATTTGGAAGCGGAACCCTGCAAATCTCGACCCCGCGGGCGGGAACTCGTCGCTCGCGAACGCGAAGCCGACGTGGGGCGACCCGCTGGGCTGGGGGGTCTGATCTCTGGGGACGGAATCCAAGACGTCATCGCGCAGCGCGGCGCGCTTGCCCAACGCGCACCTAGATACCAGCCGATCGAATGCGTCATATTATTACCGATGCCCGCGCGCCTCCCGCATCCGCATCTCTGCTTCAAAGTTGCCAGTGGCGCGTTCTTGAAACGCGCAATGCTATCCAGTGCGAATCTCAGCGTTGCTGTCGAAATAACACATGTGGCGCGCGGCTTCTCATCTCTCGGCGCCCAGTCATTCGCGGGCTGCGTCGCGCCGGCATCGTCGACGACGCGCGCGCGAGATTCCTTCGCCTTGCCTAACTTCAATGTCTCCTTCTCGGCGGCCACGCGCCTCCCCGGCATCAGCTGAGCAGGGCCCCCCCCCGTCAGACAGCGATGGGATATCGACCTCGAAAAGCGACGCCGGGCCATGTCGAAGAAGCCTGACGGAAAGGGCGGCACCGAACACATCGCGCATGAGATCGCACCTCGCGATCGTTCTGGATACCAGCACCAGCGGCTCCAAGACGCGAAGGATCACGCGCGCCACGGCGCCCCTGACCTGGCGCTCGTCAAACAGAATTCCAGCTGTCTCCGCGCGCAACTCCGTCGCGATATCCACGCACTTCGTTACTGAGATCGGGGCTAAAACGTTCGTCGAGAACCCGCCTTCGTCTAACGCGGGGGCGGGTGCCGGCGCAGGGACAGAGCTCGCCGTGCCCAATACATCAAATACGCTCACAATGCGCAGACCTTGTTGCTGACGCCGCTTCTTTCATTCTGGCCCCCACCCATCACGGCAACAACGTTCGTCCATGATCTTTACCATCGGTAGACGCATAATCTCAATAACGCGCGGCCACATCAATTGATGCGAGGGCAGAGGATCCCCCCCCCCCCCAGGCTTTTGCACAGCAAGGGTTGACAAGTTTATCTGGGGTCGACCGAGGGCCTCCTGTGCCAGCGACAGCAACGCGTGCGACTCCATTGGGAGGAACCTCCTCGCCCCGTGAGGCAAACCTCGCACCGCCTGGGCCACCGCCGCGGGAACCAGGAAACGTGGCCCATCCTTCAGCGCGTTGGGATAGGAAAGATTGGGCGGCATTTTTTTGAGCCGAAATGCTCATTGAGGATGGCCCCCGCACGGCCCTGGCACATCATACCTCAGAAACACAAGGGCGGGACGAAAAAAATCACCTGGATTTCATTGTCTCGGTTTTCGACAATATGCCAAACCCGTTCTTCTGTTTGTGGAACCTTAAGTGGGTTCCCGACGTCCCCGAGGAGCTCCAGGGGCCCATGCTTGAGGCGCGTCAGCGGGCACCGAACGCATGTGAATCGTCGAGTTTACATGTTTGAAATGTTACCCGCAAGCGTCACGACGCTATTGCACAGACCAACTGACTTTGTAACATGTCCGTGCGACTGGCGCAACACTCGGGCAACGTTGGCCCGTTCTAGACCGTCAGGTTTTGCTAGGTCAGCAGACGTTGTACACCTAATGCCAGTGACCGTGATGGCGCGACTCCCCGAGCGGAGGTTTCCCGGCAGCCGATCGGCTGGGCCAGGAGAGGTGGTGGAGGATGGGGGAGGGCGAGGATGCAGTTCTCTTGAAGTATCTTGGAGGCCCCCTGGGAGCCTGGAGAACCGCCCGAAAGCTATCTTGGATTGCTTGGGAGCGTCTTGGCCCATTCTTGTACGTTCCGGGGTTCCTCGGGGTCGTCTTGGGCTGTCCTTGGGAGTTTGAGGGGCTCCCTGGGAGACCGGATCGCGCGGTACCGGGAACGTAACGCAGATGTCACAAGGAGGTATAGGACCCCCGGGAGGGGGATGGGGCGAACTTGTGAATCTTATATACGTACTACACAATACAAGTTTACATGTGTATACTCTTCATACAAAAATTCGCCGGCCCAACGGGCCAGGGCGTGCTAAGATCTCCGGTAACTGATTAACAGTATTAACAGTATTTCTAGTTCGCGCGCGCGGGGCGGCCCCTGGGGGTCCCCCGGCGAAAAGTACCCCGACCAACGCCCGACCGCCGCCCGACCGCCGCCCGACCGCCGCCCGACCAAGTCTACTCAGAGATGGTTTTCCTTCTGGGTGCGGCCTCTCAGGCTCCCCAGAGCGCGCTCAGAGTGCCCCAAGAGGCCCCCAAGACTGCCCAAGAGGCCCCCGAGACGCCCAAAGAGCGCTCGAAGACGCCGAAGATGACCCCAAGACGGCCCAAAAGGCCCCCAAGACAGCCCAAGAGGCCTCCAAGACGCCCCAAGAGCCTTCCAAGAGGCCTCCGAAGAGAGCCCCAAGAGGCCAAAATCGTTGATTTTCATTGTTTTTTTTCTATGTTTTTTGTGTTTTGGCTTTTTCGGCTTCCAAACGCTCCAAGACGGCCCAAGAGGCCCCCAAGACCGCTCCAAGACGGCCCACGAAGCTCCCAAGACGGCGCCGAAACGACCCAAGAGAGCCCTCAAGACGGCCCAAGTGCCGCCCAAGACGGACCAAGAGGCCCCAAGACGGGCCCAAGAGGGACTCAGGAGGGATACCGAGAACTCAAAAATGGAGCCCTCCGTCCCAGAAGGCGCCCAGGAGGTCCCAAAGAGGCCCCAAGAGGCCTCCAAGAGGCCCCAAGATGTCGCCAAGAGGCCCCAGGAGACTCCCAGGAGGCCCAAAAGAAGCCCCAGAAGGCTTCAAACATGTCTCCCAGGCGCCCCCGAACGGCCTCTCAACAGACCCCAAGAGGCCCCCCAAAGAAGCATCTTGACGACGACCCTATTTCGCCCCATCGAGAGACGACCCCCAGGGAACTGCTTCGCCATCAAAACTCCCCACGCAACGCGTCCGAACGACACCCGCCCCCAAGAGCGCAACATGGGCAACGAACACACAGACGAAAACCAGCGATGCCATATCACGGGCCGGCGGAATGAGCGAAGCGATTTAATAAGAAAGGCACGGGGTGGAGAGAGGGGGTGGAGGATAATTACGACGGAGTAGGAGGATAATGTGTAAACATCAAGAGCAGAAACATAAGGGATAATCATATTGAGGAAGAAGAAGTAGGAGTTCGAAAAGGAAGAGGGTCAAGGCAATGCCGACACTACCTCTGGGAGATCCCGTTGCGGCCGCTTCCGAGCGATCGGCCAAAGGTGTTCCCCGACCTTCGCGCACAACGAGATAGACTGGCTGTGTCCTGCTTATTTGTTGTTGGGGGGGGAGGCCGATGAGGGGGGCCAATGGGGGGGCTTCTGCTGGGCGCCCGATGTTCGAACGGCGCGTGCGTCCGCCGCCCCAACGTGCGAAAGGCAAGTTTCCCGCCCCGCGGGAGCGCTTTCTCCTAGGGGTGGGTCCGTGGGGAACGTGCCGCGCTCAAGCAGAGGAGGCGACAACATGGCCGCGCACATGTTTTGTTCACCAACGCCGTAAGTGAATGCTGGTAAGAATGGAGGATTGGGCCGCACAGGGACCAATCGACTACTGTAGGTGGGCACGCGAGCGAAACAGAGGCGTCCAGCCGCATCGACGGGCTGTCCTGCAAGCGATGGCGAACATACATGGATAGTTCCACATTCAATCCGTGGCCAACGACCGCGGATGCACAGTGAGCTCCAGCACCTGCAATGGTCCCGATTCGGGTAGACGGGGACAGGAGGACGAGGAACAGGGAGGAGGGGCCAGTGCAACCCAAGACACACCAAAACAGGGAACTCACGCTCAGCATGCCGCGGCGTCGGCCTCAGCGACTCTTTTGATGAACAGTGTCAAGCGGTTGCACGGACGGAGGGCAATTTTCAGCATGTGTATCTCGGTTCAGCGCCGCGTGCATGCGTGTTAACAGCTCCCGACGCTCAAACGGGTGAAGGGATGATCGTTCTCAGAATGTGGCTGCCGCCAGAGCGACGCGCAGATTCTTCTTAAACGCTTCCAGCAGCTCCATGGATGAAAGGGCGGTTCATGTTCAAATACTGACTCCCGCCTCAATGACGAGCACTGTCGTCCAAAAAGCTTCCAACAATTATGCGGATGGCGGAAATTAGTGTTCTTGATTGGATGATCCGCCTGAGATGTCCACCCTTTCTGGGCCGACATGTAGAACTGTTCTTCAGCTACACGAGTGGAGGGCGGATCCTTGTCCGATCGGGGGTATTGCGACCAGACGTGCAAACAACAACAACATGTGGACCGCCCGTACCAGCTGAAAGCACGGGTGGCAGCTCTTTGTCTGAATTGCAAGGCCTTGGGGCGCTCGTCTTTCAAGGGGACCCTTCCCGCAGTGAGAAGGACTTACTGTAAGCACTCTGGCTACAAGGGAACTTGGAACGGGTGGGCCCATCTCGGCATCGTTGATTCATATTGGGTTTACTCTGGTCTCTCGGCCTCCTCCTCATCCTCATACTTCACTCCTCTTCCTCTTCTTCCTCATCCCTCTGCCTCCCATGTACTCACTCCCCCCTCCTCCCTCTCATTCCGTTCCACGATCATACATCCTATCGGCAACGTCGATCCAACCGACACCGTGCTTATTAGCCGCCGACGAATATTCCGCAGCCAGTGGCTGCTCTGCATCTGCCCTCCTCCCCGCACTTGCGCTCGCGCGGGGGATGGTAGGGAAAAGGAGGGAGGAGACGAGGAGGAGGAGGACGAGGGAGGAGCATGAAGGGGGAAGGGGGAAAGGAGGGAGGACTGGAGGAGGGAGAAGCGGGGGAGGGAGGAGGGGAGAGTGGGACGAAAGGAGAGGTATGGAGAAGGGAAGGATGAAGTAGGGGGAGGGAGGGATGCATCAGGGGATCGGGGAGGGAGGGGGCGATGGGGGGAGCAGAGATTAGAGCAAGAAACAGACACGCCCCCCTTCCCCCGTCCCAGCAGCAGGCCTGCACAACGCCGGGGGGTGGGGGAGGAGAAGGGGTCGCCTCGGATTCTCGAGCCCAACGGGGCTCGGACGCGGACGGTGCTGCTGCTCCTCGTCCGCGTGCCATACTTTCCTCCCTCCCTGCACCTTCTGGTGTTCCTCTTCCCTTCTCCTCCTCCTGCTCCGCCTCCACCTTCTCCTCGGTCGACTCAGAGGCCGCCTTCCTGGCGACTGGCATGAAACCTTGAAACAACTCCCTGAGCGCGTGGCCGCCGCGCGTAGTCGGACACCCCGTGCAGGCACGCAATGGAGCGAGCCGACAGTTACTGACTGGCACCGTATCCCGCGGGCTGCGCACACCACAACGCGATGCGAAGGCGCTCGGGCACCATAAACAGAAGAACACATATGGGGGCGCTTGCCTGCGGCCATGAGTATTTGGTCATGGACAGCACACTGCCCCGCAATCCCCTTTAGTTGCAGTCCCACCAGCACTCTGGGCTCAGGTGGTTTAGCGAATCAGTTACTTCGCCATCTTTCTTCACCTTCGGGGAAGGGTTACAACTGTTCCTTGGTAGGGACACCTCCTCGCCCACTGGACCGGCGACCGACCAAAGCCAATGTGTCCCCAATAATCCCTCTTTTGGTGCAATGTATACGATGGCGCACCTGGCGCACTCTGCGCACGACGCGTACGTGGGGTACCTGGCGCGCTTGGAGCACGCGGTACACTGGGCGCATGTGAAGCACGTGGCGCATTTGGCGCACTGGGCACGTCTGGGCTCATGCGGCACCGGACGCACCTGGCGCACGTGGCGTTCCTGGCATGCGCGGCGCAACTCGTGGGAGTCGCGCACACGGTTGGCGCGTCCGTCTGCATTGGTTCCCGATGATTGCGGACGACGGCCCCCGCCTACGCTGAGACTCGGGTGCAACTTATGTAGTGGGAGGACGCTCAGGAGCGCCAGCGGTGTGAGAGAGAAGCATGGATCATATGAAAATCATGCTGCGCCGCGCGTATGGCGGCGAGAGCCTAGAAAAACGCGGCGCGGCGATGTCGTTGAACGAGGTCGATGTTCGGCGCAGCGTCTGCGCCACGCTGCCCGACTGAGTCCGCCGGCTCCACGTCGTCTTGCTCTCTCGACCTCCTGGTTGCTCGGCGCCGTCGGCGCCCGCCACGGCCGCGGGGGCGGCGCCGACGGGCGGCTGGGACTACGCGGCGAAGGCACCAACCGGAGGGGCCGCGGCGGGGTCCGCGGGCGGCGGCATCGCCCGTCAATTTCAGGGCTGAGAAGGCGGCGCCACTACCGGCACCTGCAACGACTGCGCGAGGAGCCCCAGGTCGCCAGCGTCCTGCGCCCTCGTCCATCCGTTGCTGGAGCTCACGGGGCAGCGCCCCAGATGGAAACAGCACCCCGAGGAGCAGGCGGATCAGCGCAAGGCCCTGCTCCGCCAAGGCGGCATGCTCGCGGGCCGAAACCAAGTGCTCCTCCAGGGAATCCACAGAGGCCCTGAGTCACTCGGCCCGATGGATGTTGTCCGCGGCAGACGCGAGGTTTTTTATGGTATCGCACCTTCGCGGCAACGACCTAGAGGAGGTTGGCGGACTGGTCAGCCACTGCATCGCCCATGGCGAGCCAGGCGGCCTCCTCCTCGTCGGCCTGCACATTTCGACCACGGTCGGCCTGCTTGCGCTGCGGCTTTGCCGTCGCCTTAGCCCTAGACGCCTGCTGGCTGCTGCTGATCTCACGGCGAGGGAGCCCAGTGGCAGGGGATAAAGGTGCAGGACGCTACTGCATGGCACATCTGGCCTTGTTCCGCCAGTTGTGGTGGCGACTCACCGCGCCAGAAAAACTAATGACAGCACGCAGAGCACTCGGATTTACAACGGGAAAAGGTATCGCATCGAATCCTGCCAACGACGAGGCTGGCGCGCGAAAATCCTCGCGCCACATTCCCAAGCACCCTGAGCAATGCCTTTGGGCTTGAGCCATCATGTTGTCGGATTCCTCATCGAACTCCTCCTCCTCCTCCTCGTTTTCCCCATCCTTCTCCTCATCCTCCTCCCTCATTAATTACGAGAGCACCCAGGTAGTTGATACTTGTCAGGTGTACTGGTCTGAATAACTGCATGAACTGAACGGAATGGTCAGGGCTGCTAGTGGTAAGGATGTGTCGCTAGCACTTGTAGGCCAGGGGGGTAGGGTAATTCGCTCGCGGTTTTTGAGCCAGAGTGGTGAGAATAGTTCGCAAGCGTCCTAAGCCAGAGGGGGGGAACAAGTCCTTGGCGACCTTCAAGAAGGGGAACAAAAGGGGGTGATGATATGCCGTTGCCAGTCGTGGGCCAAGGGATGAAGATTAGGCTAGGATGGGCCAGGGGGGTAAGAATAGTCCGCTGGCAGTATTTAAGCTGGGGGGGCGGCAGGTGGGCGAGGAGATTTTGCTATTGTGGGGCTAGGGTGTGGGGATGTTTCGCTGGCGGTTTTCAGCCAGGGTGGTGAGGATATGTCGCTGGCACTTTTAGGCCAGGGAGTTCAGAGATTCGGCTGGCAGTTTTGGGCCAGAGTGGTGAGGACAGTTCGCTGGCACGTCTAAGCCAGGAGGGGTTAGAATATTCCGCGGGCAGCACTTAACCAGGGGGCCAGGGAGGCTAGGATATGTCGTTGCCAATGTCGGGCTAGGGCGTGTGATATTTCGCAGGCAGTTTAGGCCAGGGTGGTGAGGGTATTTCGCTCGTGTTGGTCCAGAGGGGTGAGGATAGTTCGCCGGCAACTTTAGGCCAAGGGTGCCAGGATGGCGAGGATATTACTACCAGTTTATGGCCATGGAGGTGAGGGATGTTTGCTGGCAGTTTCAGGCCAGTGTGGTGAGGATATGTCGATGGTACTTTTGGGCTGGGGGGTGCGGATCTGTCGCTTGCAGTTTGTGGCCACGGGGGGGCAGGATTTGTCTCTGCCATTTGTGGGCCAGGGAATTGATGTCAGACAGTTCACTGGCCGTGTTAGGCCAGGATGCATGTGAATATGTAGGTACGTCTGTCTGCATGCAGGTAGGTCTGTATGCATGAACTGTATGTATGTGTGTATGTATGTATGTGGATGCGTGTATATATGTATGTCTGTCTATATGTAGGGATGTAGGTTTGTAGGTATGTAGACATGTATGTGCGTAGGCATGTATGCATGTATGGTTGTATCTATATGTGTGTATGCATGTACATGTATATATGCGTATGTTTGTATACATGTATGTGTGTATGTTTGTATGCATGCATACATGCATGTATGCATGTATGTATGCATGCATGCACGTACGTACTATTGTATGTATGTTTGTATGTATGTATGTTTGTATGTATGTATGCATGTATGTATGTATGTGTAGGTCTACTCACCCCTTCGCGTGGGGCTGCTCGGGGGCCGAGGGGCGAACTGTCCTGTCAGTATCCCTCCTGCGTCTACTATCACTCCTCCTCCTCCTTCTCCTCCCCTCCTCCTCTTCATCCTCCTGAAACTTCTCGTGACGTTCTTCCCCCTCCTTCCTCCTACCGTTTGCTTTGATTTAGAAGACAGAACTCCCTACGGCTTGCCACTCTTATTTGTTTGCTTGTTTGTTTATGTTGGTGCTCTCTACCCGCATCTTCCACATGTCTTACTCACCCTTCACCCTATTCTCATGTCGCTAACCGACTCCGGACGATAATAATCTCCGTGGGATAACAAAGTTCGGGGGTCTGGCGGGGACAATCAGTTTTTTTTCCGGCGAAGGTGATGTTATGCTGATGGTGATAATGATGACGACGACGACGATGATGATGATGATGCTGATGATGATGATGATGATGATGATGATGATGATGATGATGCGCTCGTGTAAGCTGACCTTGTAGCTCTCGGCCACACGCTCGTGATTGCAGAAGCTGCAGTGGTGAGACCACCAGTGCCATGCTCAGCGTTTTTGATGCTGTTGCTAATCAACATAAGATGATAGCAACTTCGATTTGCAACTTTCCCCAGGGATTATCAAGTTCGTGTCCCTCCTGCCCCTCCTGCTGTTGATTCCTACATGTGGTCGGAGCAGAATCACCGATGTCATGACGAAACCGAAACCCAATCGACAGATTTTCAGTGTGCTCCCCGATAATGGCGACAACACCACAAACGCATACCGCAGACCCGATACGCATCGTCGCCATCCTCCTCATAATCTACAATCCCGCCCCCCCCCATGGCTCCACCTTTACCTTCCCCCACCACTGCCCACTCCCTTCACACTTGCTCTGTGTCCAATATCTGGCTCCTCCTACACTTGCCCTTGCCTCTTCGTCCTCCCCAGTCACCGTACCCTTTTGCGTCTCCGATTCCCATACACGAACAGCTCTGTTGCACCTTTGGTCCTCCTCTTCTCTTCTACCCCCTTCTGCTCCTCCTCTTGAGCGTGCTCCTTCTGCTCTTTTCTCTTGCCAGCGTAGCGTAGCCAGCGCTCCGAACGAAACAGCCCATTGCGGGTGCTCAGCACTGGTGCAAAAGCTTCTGGCAGGCGCCGATCGGCAGGGGCTGGTCGAGGTTGGTGGAGCGGGGAAGCCACATCATATGGCAGGGCGAGGACGAAATCGAGAGAGAGAGAGGAGAGATAGAACGATGGTGATAACAATGATTACAACAAGGCGGGACAGCGGGCGCGTGCGACAGGGAACGCAGAAGGGGGGCGCGCGGCTCTTCTTCGCGCCCTGGCGCCGCCCCCGCACCTCCGCCTCTGGAGCCAGGGCACCTCTCCGGCCCAGGCCGCGAGGCGCGGCTTTCTTCGCGCCCCCGCGGCTGGCCAACCAGACGCACCTCAACATAACCTCGCAGGGCGGGGAGTGGGGCGACGGAGAGAGCGCGCGAACGGAGATGGCACGACACGAGGATCGGTTGGAGCAACGAGGACCTCTGAGCAACCAGCCGAACTGGAGGGCGGCCAAATACGCCGGCTTCGCCCCGGCAACGCCTCCAGCCGCGCGTCGCGCCACGTGAGCGCAAAAAGCGGTCCTCCTCGATCTCTGGTAATGCACTCCCACAACGGGCACCCCGTCAGCCCAAGCCGCGATTCGGCGAAGCGCGGTTACCTTTGCGCCTTTGCGGGCGACCGAGTGCGGGCGCCCGAGGAATCAGAGGCCTGCAGCAAATGATCGCAGCCCCCCTGATCACCTTCCGCTGAAAGACAACTGGCGAACTGCACTGGAGGTCACCACAAGATCGTCAGATGACCCTGAGAAGGCCGTTATGGTTCACGTCCTGCACCAGCCCTGATCTAGACCAGATTTACACTGTCACCCAATATTATATTGTTACGTACCCTGTTACTACTCCTCCCCGTCTCCTTGCTCGTCCCCGCTTGGGACCCCTCTTCATTTTCATTGCCCCGCCCGCCTCCTAGCCTACTCATACATATCGGGGGCAGTACCTTGCATGTCCACTGCGTATTCAAATCCCACCAGCCCTTTGGGCGTGAGTGGTTTAGCGAGCTTTCTCTGTTCTCAACCCCCCAACCCCCTTCTTCCCCTTCGGGGAGGGGTTTACCCCTCCCCCTACCCCCTCCCCCTGGGTCTGGAGAGGGCGGGCGGCGGGTGGTCAGAGGGGTCTTTTTCGACTCCTGGGAGGGCTAAAAACGACACCCCTCACGAGGATTCTGCCCCCGACGGGGGGACGCACATAGAACCCTCTCCTCTTCTGTGAAACCAAAATCATTGATTTTACTACGGTTTCGGCCCCATTTTGGCCTTCTGAGGGGGCAGCGCTCCTCTTCCTTGTTCTCAAAATCATTGAGTTTACGAAGGTGTTGGGCTCATTTTGTCCTTCTCAAGGGGTAGCGCTCATTTGCGCTTCTGCGGAGGTCGCAAGAGGCCCCCAAGAGGCTCCAAGATGCCCCCAGGAGGCTCCCAAGAGGCCTCCAAGAGGCCCCCAAGAGGCCCCCAAGAGGCATCCAGAGGCTCCCAACAGGCCCCCAAAAGGCCCCCAAGAGGCCCAAGAGCCCCCAAGAGGTCCCCAAGAGGCCCCCAAGAGGCCCCCAAGAGGCCCCAAGAGGCCCCCAAGAGGCCCCCAAGAGGCCCCACGAGGAGCCCGAACGACTCACACCAGGACGAGGGGCCCGAACGACTCACACCACGAAGAGCCCGAACGACTCACACCACAAGGAGGAGCCCGAACGACTCATACCAGGACGAGGCGCCCGACCCATTCACACCACGAGGAGCCCGAACGACTCACACCACGACGCGGGCCTCGAACGACTCACACCACGAGGAGCCCGAACGAGTCACACCAGGAGGAGGGGCAGCGCTCATACAAGCCCCTCAAGAGGGCCCCCAGAAGTCCACCATATGGCCCCAAGAGGTCCCCAAATGGCCCACAAGAGGTCCCCAGGAGGCACCACGACGCCTCCATGAGGCCCAAAAGATACCCCCAAGAGGTCCCCAAGAGGCCCCAAGAGGCGCCGAAGACGCCCCAAGAGGCCTCCGAGCAGCTTCCAACAGACATCTACTACTACTCTTTCCCCTACGATTATTACTACTTGTACTTCTACTACTACTACTCATACTCGTTTCACTACATACTGGAAATACCACTACTACTACTACTACTACTACTACCACTACGACTACTACGACTACTACTACGACTACTACTACGACTACTACTACTACTACTACTACTCCTACTACTACTACTACTACTACTACTACTACTACTACTACTACTAGTACTACTACTTCTTCTTATTCTTCTTCTTCTTCTTCTACTACTACTACTACTAATTTTCATATTACTACTACTACTCCTGCTACTACTACTACTACTACTACTACTACGACTACTGATACTACTGTCACTACTACTACTACTACTACTACTACCACCACTACTACTACTACTACTACTACTACTACTACTACTACTACTACTACTACTACTACTACTACTACTACTACTACTACTACTACTACTACTACTACTACTACTACTACTACTACTACTACTACTACTACTACTACTACTACTACTACTACTACTACTACTACTACTACTACGACTACTACTACTACTACTACTACTACTACGACTACTACTGACTACGACTACGACTACTACTACTACTACGACTACTACTACTACTACTACTACTACTACTACTACTACTGCTACTACCACTACCAGTACTACAACTGATCCCTACTGGTACTACTTCTACTACTACGACTAGGAGCCGAAGAGGAGGAAGAAAGGAGGGAGAGAAGGCGATGGGAGGCAAGACAGAAGGCGATCGTCCTCGTACCTACACGTAACCGACTCTGTCGACTCACACGACGGCGACGTCCTGGACCAGAATGCATGTGGTGTGCGTCGTTGGGGCCCCTCGCCCTGGTGTGAGTCGTGCGGGCCCTTCCTTGTGTGAGTCGTTCGGGCCCCTCGCCGAACGACTCACACATCGAGGAGGGGCCCGAACGACTCACACCAGGAGAGGGGCCCGAACGACCCGAACGACTCACACCACGAAGAGCCCGAACGACTCACACCACAGGAGGAGCCCGAACGACTCATACCACCCGAACGACTCACACCAGGACGAGGCGCCCGACCCATTCACACCACGAGGAGCCCGACTCACACCACGAGGAGCCCGAACGAGTCACACCAGGAGGAGGGGCAGCGCTCATACAAGCCCCCCAAGAGGGCCCCCAGAGGTCCACCATATGGCCCCAAGGTCCCCAGATGGCCCACAAGAGGTCCCCAGGAGGCACCACGACGCCTCCATGAGGCCCCAAAGATACCCCGAAGAGGTCCCCAAGAGGCCCCCAAGAGGCCCCAAGACGCCCCCAAGAGGCCCCCAAGAGGCCCCACGTGGAGCCCGAACGACTCACACCAGGACGAGGGGCCCGAACGACTCACACCACGAAGAGCCCGAACGACTCACACCGCAAGGAGGGGCCCGAACGACCCATACCAGGGCGAGGCGCCCGACCGACTCACACCACGAGGAGCCCGAACGACTCGCACCACGACGCGGGTCTCGAACGACTCACACCACGAGGAGCCCGAACGAGTCACACCAGGAGAAGGCAGCGCTCATACAAGCCCCCCAAGAGGGCCCCCAGAGGTCCACCATATGGCCCCAAGAGGTCCCCAGATGGCCCACAAGGTCCCCAGGAGGCACCACGAGGCCTCCATGAGGCCCCAAAGATACCCCCAAGAGGTCCCCAAGAGGCCCCAAGAGGCGCCGAAGACGCCCCAAGAGGCCTCCGAGCAGCTTTCAAAAAGACATCTACTACTACTCGTTCCCCTACGAGTACTACTACTTGTACTACTGCTACTACTACTCATACTCGTTTGACTACATCATCTCGTACTACTACAACTACAAATACTCTGACGACTACTACCAGATATACTCGTACTACGATTTGTCCTACTACTACTAGAACTACTACCACTACTACTACTACTACTACTACTACTACTACTACTACTACTACGACTGCTACTACTACTACTACTACTACTACTACTACCACTACCACTACATATTACTACGACCACAACTTCCATACAGACCACTGCTCTAGTCACTGCATCTGTTACTGAGGCAACTAGTGCGACGACGACGTTGGCGACTACGTTTGCTACTACCGCTGATACTGGAAATACCACTACTACTACTACTACTACTACTACGACTACTACTACTACTACTACTACTACTACTACTACTACTACTACTACTACTACTACTACTACTACTACTACTACTACTACTACTACTACTACTACTACTACTACTACTACTACTACTACTACTACTACTACTACTACTACTACTACTACTACTACTACTACTGCTACTACTACTACTACTACTAGTACTACAACTGATCCTACTGGTACTACTTCTACTACTACGACTAGGAGCCGAAGAGGAGGAAGAGGAGGAGGGAGAGAAGGCGATGGGAGGCAAGACAGAAGGCGGTCGTCCTCGAGTCCTACACGTAACCGACTCTGTCGACTCACACGACGGCGACGTCCTCGACCAGAATGCAGGTGGTGTGCGTCGTTGGGGCCCCTCGCCCTGGTGTGAGTCGTTCGGGCCCTTCCTTGTGTGAGTCGTTCGGGCCCCTCGCCGAACGACTCACACATCGGTGTGAGTCGTTCGGGCCCCTCGCCGAACGACTCACACATCGAGGAGGGGCCCGAACGACTCTGTCCAGGAGGGGGGACCCGAACTACTCACACCAGGAGGAGAGCACCGAACGAATCCACTGCACCGTGCTAGCGGCCACACCCACGGCTAAAACTGCCTGATATCCCAGTGTGGCAAAGTAGCGATACCACCCATTATTGATGCAGCGGTGTCTCACAAGGTACTCCCAGTACTGGACGAGAGACTATACACCATCTCAGCCCACTGCCAGACACCCGAAGGAACCCCGCAATCACCAAGAATAAGAGGCAATAGCGGCGAGTACACTAACCAGCACCATCACCTGAGCAGAATAACAAGCACCAGTACAGAATACAGAAACCAGTACCAGCGAACCCACGAACAGAAACTCAATTGAGGCAACATCCCGTCTCCCCACTCGCTCTCCCCAGTCGTCCAATCCACTGTATCCAAACGTCATCTCACCAATGAACCATCACTGAGTACAGAAACCCGCGCTCCCACCAGAACAGGGTAACCAGCACCATCACGGAGTACACTAATCAACACCAGAGAACCAAAGCACGAGAGACTATACACCATCTCATCCCAGTGCTGGACACCCGAAGGAACCCAGCAATCACCAATAATAAGAGGCAATAACGGCGAGTACAGTAAAAAAACACCATCACCTGAGCAGAATAACCAGCACCATTACAGAATACAGAAACCAGCCCCAGAGGTAGTGTCGCCAGTAATACGACTGAGACGACGAGCTGCGCGCCGAACCTCATCGTCCCCAGGCTTTGCTCCACCATTCTGGCATCGGTTGCATCTCGCCCAAGAACTTGCGGTCGTCGGCGGATATCGCTCCGTCGCTGCCCGGCCAGCGTTTCTCTCCGAAAAAGACGGGGGTCAGCGGGCATTTGGCCTGGTGAATGCGGCAATGGCACTTGCACTTTCGCTGGCTCTTCTGCAGTGCTTTGCGCAGGTGGCGCACTCGTTCTTCGACGTCAGCGACGCACTCCTTGCACTGTAGCTTCATGCGATTGTGATTCTTGTGATTCCTCAATTGCGTTTGGTTGAACTTACGGGCGCCGAACCTGCAAGTGCACCTCTGGCACATGTACGTCTCCAGATCCGTCGGGTCGAATCCTAGCGCACGGCATGCTTTGCAAACCAAAGTTCTGCCCTTTGAAGACGCGTGATTCTTGCGTTCAGACTTCGACCAGTACTTCAGTTCATACGCCGGTGTACATTTCCCACACCGCAGCTTCGTCTGACAGTCCAGACACACCAAACGGGACTTCTCTCGCCTCTTCGCGTTGTACAGCACGTATTTGTCGAAAGCGAGGCTGCCCAAGAGCTCCAAGCAATCTTCGCACTGGTGCTCCTCGATGTTGCCGGGCGCGAACCCTTTCTCTGCGCAGCCGGGGCACGCGAGGTCTATATCGGCACACCGATGATGTTTCATAATATTCGGGCCCCACACACCCTCGGCAAAAACATCTTTGCAAGCAGCACACCCGTGGCTCTGCGGGGTCAGGCTCTTCTTCCAGTCATCACGTTCCACACGCCGCTTGCATATTGAATGATCTGCCGGGATTCTCCTTGGAGCGTTGCCATCGGCCACCCCTTGGGAAGCCTCGGGCGCCCGCGCAGACGGACAAGGCATTGGGCAGCTCTCGCGCGCGCAGTCCATGCATCTCGTCCACCTCCCTTGCGACACGTACTTCTCGTAGAAGTCGGCAGCTGCTTTCATGCCGAAGTCGCGAGCGTCGAGCATGTACTCCTGCTTCCCTTTGAGGTAGCAGCAGGCGCGCAGGTGCTGCCTCGCCATGGGGTCCATCTTCTCACACCCAGCGGCCTCGTCATCAAGCGTACTCCATTCATGGATCGCCTCGTCTGCTGTGATCTGGCCAGACAGCTTCCGCATCAGTCGCTCGGGCCCCACTGGGTTGCCGAGGCCGAACAGAAAAGTGGAGAACGGCTGCATGACGCAGATGTTTGGCAATCGCTTCACTCTGGACAAGCATACGTAGGCAGCAATCTGAGCTGTCATGGACGCCCTGCTGGACCAATGCTGCAGGTCCGCGAATGCCGCTTCCAACGTCGCCCCCTGGATCATGTGAGCGGTGGACGCGAAGTCGGGGAGAATCCAGAAGCCCGTGCGTCGAGCTTCGATGCCCGTGTGCTTGTTGACTTTCCAGGTCCTGGATCTTCGCTTCAACGGGTATACGCCCGTCGGCAGCTTCCCTATTGTCCATTGTGCTTCTGGGAAATGGATGTAGATCACCAAGGGCAACCTCTCCAATATGAACTCGCCATCGATTTCCTGGGGGCTGCAATTAGGCGCCAGAGTCCATCCGTAAATCACTCCCTTTCGATGTCTGTAGAGTTGTCTGCTTCGATCGACGTTGTCCGTCAACCGAATGGGCATGCCTTTGGCCAATGGGTAGATGCTCGGAATGTTGCCCGTCTCCTGGTCGTGCCTCTTCAGCCAGGAGAACAACTTCTCGTCCAATTTCTCCTTCGGCAAATCGCGATCTCCTGGATGCAGCGGCACACCTCGAGCGTAGCACCACGAGAGCTGAACGTTCTTCTGCTTGGCAAACTCCCTCGCGCGTAGGTTCGTCGCGAAGTACCTGGGCACGCTGAAGGTGTACAGAGCAGGTGCGCCGCTGAATGGGTTCATGCGAAGCTCTGGCGCCAGCGAGTCAGTGTCGGTCAGAACCCTGTGTCTCTTGCCTCGCTCCGCACGGCACTCTTCGCACTCGCCCTCTGGCGAGTTCAGAAACGCCGCCATGTCGGCGCACCCTCCTGAGAAGCGCCCCCCCCAAGTCTTGCGATACGGGCCCAGTGCTGGGTCGTCCACCACGTCGTCGTTGCAAACGCACTTACCCGAGCTCGGGGACGTCAACGTCGGGAGCCCGTGGAAGTAGCTGTAGTCCTCCATGCTGAGATTTCCAACTCTGCACTGGCCCAGAAACGAGTTGTACCATGCATCGTCACACCTCATCAATTCGGTCAACTGCCAGAAAGATCGCACGCTATCGACGCCGTCTTGCCAGAACAGCTCCAACGCGCGGTGCGCGCACCCTGCGGGCACGTCCAGAGGGTTGGATGCCAGGAAGGTGCCCGTCACGGGGTGCAACTGCCAAAAATCAGCGCACATGACCACGTTCACTCCCCCGAAGGCGCGATGCAATTCCCCCGCCCTCTTCTTGTACGTGCCCCTCGCACGGACACCGGCACTGACCACTCGTTCCAGGGTGCCCAGCAGCTCCGCGGACATCATGCTCACCTGGAAATCTTGCATACAGAACATCTCTTTTTCTGTCTGCGCTGAGCTATGCTCATTGCCTCGACAGGTCTTGCAAACATGGAGACGCCCGGGGCACACTAGAGAATTATCAGAATTGGCCCAGATGCCGCCGTTGGAGGTGACGAAGAGCCCGAACGACTCACACCACGTGCAGCCCGAACGACTCACACCAGGACGAGGGGCCCGAACGACTCGCACGACCACGAACTCCAACGCGACTCGCACCAGGAGGAGCTCGAAGGCCTCACACCAGGACGAAGGGCCCGAAAGACTCACACCAAGAGGAAGAGCCCCAACAATCCACACACGAGGACCCCGAACGACTCACACCACGTCGAGGGCACTCAACAATGTACTCCATGGAGTGACTCGTTCGGTGCCCTCGGGACCTCGTCGATGATGATCACGCGCAGGGCCCCGCACTTCATGGACTGCTTGTGCCTGTTGCCCGTGGCATTCCCGTCGTCGTTCCGCGCCGGGATGCCGCTCCAGTGGTGCACCGTGTGGCCGTTGATCTGCGCCGCCATGGCATTTTGAAACGCCAAGCGCACGAACTAACGCCGTGCTCCCAACCGAGACCTTCCTCCATTAAGTACCGCATCCAGCCAATGACGGCACTTTTTCCGGTGCCCAGAAATCCGTGCACTACGTCCAGCAGAGGCTCCTCGGAATTCTGGCTCACGTTGCCCTGCTGCTTCTCCAGCCACTCAATCTTCAAACGTCGAACAAAGTGTTCGAGAAACTGGCGCTGTTTCTCGTTCGGGATCTTCGAGCTCGCCAATATGGAAGCAAACGCTTTGTCGATGCTGGTGAAGCCATTCCCTGCAGGGTTGAACGAAGCAGCAGCTTCACGCTTCTCGTCGAAGGGAGCATCGTGTGCCTTCTGGCTCGTGCCACTTGCGGATAGAGCTGCGAGGTGGTCCTGGTACGCATCCTCGAAGATATGTCCCGGACACGCACGGTCTCCAGCCTCGACGCCAGAGGGTTCCGTCTTCCACACTCGCTCTCCGATGCGGTGGCTTTGTTCATACTCGTGCAGTCGGGCACTTTTCTTCATCCGGCTGTTCTCCGAAGCTTTCACCTTCGCTTTCGCCGAGGCGGTCCACTTCTCGCCGAGGCTGTCCTCTTCTTTAGCCGATTGGAGCAGTTGCTGAAACTTTCCACCAGGGAGGCTCAGCGGAGGCATATCTTGCTCTTCTTCCGACGCATCTGCCTCGCTCTCATCATCTGCCGCCTTGCCAGACGACGCCATCGTATTCAGCAGGAAACTCTGGATGAGTTTCGCCGCTGCCTGGCTGACCACGTTCCCGCGCACGTACTCGTCCCAGGCGGTCTTCCAGGATACGCTGTCCAACGTCGATGGCGTCCCTGTTGAGGCTGTCTTCTTGGTCAGCCTACACGAAGCTCGAACTTGGGGCGACTGGTGCTGGGCCTCCTGCCAATGCCGCAGTACCGTTAACTCCATCCCCAACATACTCAGGTGAGGCACAGTCACGTCTCCTCCATAGAGCGTCCAGGGACGGAAAAATAAACTGCAATACTGAGCGTTGTACGTCGAACTTTTGTGTACGCTGGGCATGGGCAAGCCTTCGATGACCACCACGTCCGGCCTCGCTTTCCTGACCAGAACCCATGAGTGGCAGAAGACACCTGCGTCCTGCGGAAACACGAAATACTCGTCTGCCTCGGGTGTCACTGCTATGTAATGCTCTCCAGGCTTGGCGGCGACTTCCCCATCCTTGTACTGTTTGCTCCTGATTAATTGCTGGCCTTCTTTTGTCCACGCATACGCGGTGCCAGGTTGCGGTTCAAGTAGTGCGTCGGAACCAGTAGTGGTTCGCACCTCCACTGCCGCAAGAACTCGTACGCCGACAACAACTTCCAAGGGTGCTGCACCGGGCGAAATCCGTAGGAGTCGAACTCGTTCACTCTCGATCGGTCTGTCCGCACGTGAGGTTTGCGAGCCGGCGGCACGTACGTCGTCACGCTGCTGTCCTTCATCTGCGACCCATTCTGGGATGTTTCCAACTTGTTCATCCACGCCCGCCCATCAATCGTATGCTCGTGGAAGGTCCGGATGCACTCTGCCTTCAGAAGGTCGCTCTGGTCCAGATTACAGCACAGGTTGCACACTTCCACGGCGCCTCGGTACGTGCTGTTCATCTCGAGTTCCGTTATCAGTCTCCCGCTGCTTGCTCTGAGCTGAACCGCTGTCCCTCTGCCCTGTATCTTCGCCCTCAAGGTAAACAGCTTGTCTACGCATTTCTTGGTCTCCAAAGTGCCCGCAGGCTGTCGCTTGCCAATGTATCCCCCGAATTATCCATTCGTAACTACCTGCGTGCGCTGAATTGCTCGAGTGGCTCTCCCCAGACTCTGTTTCTTCATGATGCAGCGTTTCTTCTTGCAACAAGTCTCATGCGTTTGCTCGGTGATCGGCAGTCGGTCATTGGGTTTCACGTCACTGTTGCCCCCTGCAAAAGCGACGCACAGGCCCGGCATGCACCCGTTCAGCCACTCCTCATTGCGCAGTCCGAGAGTTTGCCCCAGCCAATTTCGGACTCCGCTTGTGCGCAAAGTGAACTTCTTGGCGATGCCCTTGCAAACCAGCAGCGGCGCCGTCATCCACTCGGGAGACACTCTCTTGGTCCACGGCGCCTTGTGCTCGCACTCTCTCTTGTTCTTCTTGGAGGCGCAGGCGTTGGGCACCAAACGCTTCTCCTGCTTGGTCTTCAAATCCATTGCCAGTCGATGAATGTGGTGCTGGCACCGACACATGAAATACTGTAGAGCGCCGTTGAACTTCTCCTTGAAAGTGGCGTCGTCGCAGAGCAGGCCGAGCTTCTGAGCTTCCCCTGGAGCCCCCTGCGCGGACGAGCGCAGACCAGCTCTTGCGTCATCATACAAGAACCGAAGCAAGCGGCCCAATTTCAACTCCCCCCATGCTGACGATCCAGAGCATTCGGACGACTCCGAGTATGTCGGGAAGTTCTGCTCCAGCGAAGTTCTCTCTCTAGCAAATTGGTCCACGTCAGGGTATCTCTCACAACAGATTTGCCCGAGGAAATGCTTCAGCTCCGTCGCATTCACAAGACCTTCCTCGATTTTCTGCGCGATCTCCTTCAGCGTGGCGAACTGGTGCAGGCGCTGAACGAACATGAAAAAATGATAATGCAGCCCCCCCGTCGTTTTCTGAGCCTCCACGGCGCCGAACAAAGCGTCCACGCGCCCGGCAATGCCTCCCATGGCTTCAGCGTTGCTGCCCAGGGCGTCCTGACACGGCGATCCAGACTCAGAGCACTGCGGACAGCGAGGGCACATGCGCACTCCGAGCATCGTCTCCAAGACCGTGCGGATCTGCACGAAGAATGCGTTGCAGGCGGCCCAGGGGTCCTCTGCGAGGAACAAGCGACGCGTGTCATATCCAGGAATGTGGACCTCAAACTCGTCCTCTGGCGACGGCTCCAGGCTCGGCGAATCGCTTCTTGCCCACTGCTGTCTCCTGCTCTCGCTTGCAACGAAGGGATCGTCCTGGCGGTGCCTGCTGAGCCTGAGCGCTAGATAGTTGTGCCGCTCTCCTGGGGAAATAATACAAAATATGCCATTCCCATAGTTAACGCAAGCCCAGATCCCCAGGTGCCCAATCTTCGTCCGAATCTCCTGCGTGCCTGGAATGGCCCGGCATCGAAAGCGGAAATCAGCTAAGAGTCGCCGCTGCAGGTTGCCGAGGCCGACTGCGAAAATCAGCTTACTGGCATCATTGTTGATCTTTCGGCGTCTGCCATCGGGTAACGTGTAGTAACCCTTCTCGAGCTTCCGGAGTAAATCGGCAGCGGCAATGGCAGCGTCAGTCTGTACGCTCTCTGCGCTTTGGCCTTGCAAACGTTCCCCTCTCTTGATGCTCAAGCTTGCTCCCAGATTGACGCGTTCACGAAAATATAGATTCCACAAGGCCGGCGCAGACCCCCAAGTGCGTCGGAACTGGCCTTCTATCCGCTGCGGCAAGCCGCGCGTGAGATCGAACAACCTCACTGTGGTCGCTGGCCCCGTTGCAAAATGCGCGTTCGGTAGCTTCCGCTGGGCTACGCCCACTGACGGCTCGAGCCACCTGTGCAGAAACCCACGTGGAGTTGGGAGATCTTTGGTCTCTGGTCGACGCCAACAAGGTTGGTGCGGGACGTCGTAACCGCCAACAGCACGCGGCAGCGTGAACGGAAACGCCATGCCCAGGTACCAGGCGGTATGCTGATTCGTCAGGTCCGTCCCACTCTGGATGTTGACATCGCCGAACCTGGCAAAAACGGACTTGTAATTCTCCGAGGTGTTCGACTGGGCTCTGGTGCTCCGCTCAGCGACGATATATGACGGACTCAACGCTGAGACGAAATCCTGCACCCGTCTTGCCGGCTCTGGAGGCGTGGCAAGTTTGTCTTGAACGAGGGAATCTGCAGCCCCTTCTACCTGTTGCACCGCATCCTGCACTGCCTGCGGGATGAACTTCGCCTCCCCGTATTTCTCTGCGTACTTCTGGGAATATCTTTCGTGGAGGCGGGGTGCTACTCTGTCGAATGAGTTCAGGCCGCTGTTGCCATACCCTGGACAGCCGCTGTCGCGCATGAACTCCATCAATTTGCGCATTACGGGGATGCGCAACGTCAGCCCTTTCAGGTGCTGCGCCAAGTCTTTGCTGCCCCCTTTGATGCGCATGTTCACCAGCATCGCCAACGTTTCCTCCGAATGTGGCACTCCGAGAGCATCCTGCAGCAACTTCAGCCGGTCCCCGTGGATCTCTTCGGCGTGCTGGGAAGCTTCTCGACAACATCTCTCGATGTCGTCCCAAGGCATGGAGAAGCTGAAGAGGTTGCCCTTCACCTGCGTTCTGGCTTCAGGCTTGCCGAGCGGCACGTCGATGAGATTGCCATACGGGGCCTCCAGGTAATACACCAACATAGTACTCCAAACCGTGCAGCACGCCGCGCACTCCAGCCACGTGACGTCGTTATCCACAATGTATCGACTCACGTGGCCGTAGTAATGGTCGCTGGCTAAACTCATGGGGATGGCCCCGCCGTCGAAGAACGAAGATGCCGCCTCGTGATCCCTGAGTTTACCTGTGCAGTCGCGGCATACTGGCACCTCGCACTGCGGGCACAGTTTCCTACAGAACGGCGGCGTCTCCCAATCCACCGAATGTCTGTCGGGACACGCAAGACATCTGACGTCCTCAGCACATCCGAATAATTGCCCCGCTCTTCCTTCGAAGGTAAACTGGACGGCCCACCGAGACACGTGGCGCTCCTGGCTGTCCAAACAGGTGCTCAAGGGTTCACTTAACAGCCTTTGTCCTCTCCACGGGCACGCCTTGCTTGTCTCCACGTCCCGATCCACATACCGCTTCTGCCATAGGTCGAACCCGCAATAATTAAGCAGCGCCCCAGGGAATTAATTGCTTTTCAACATCTTGAAAAGCAGCCTCTTTCCAATATCTAATCTCGACGCTGCCAGAAGCGAAGGACATGGAACTCGACTCCAGATATGCTGGCGGGTACCCTGCGCAGGTCGTGCGAAGTTGGCCGCATATGAAACAGGCCAGACATCTCGTCGTCTCGTCGTTGTACCGCAGAGCGAGCAGGTTCAGGGCTCGCCGGGTTGTCGACAGACCCAGCATTGGCCACCGCTCCCGTTCGGCTACAGCCATGGCCCCGTATACGTAATCCAAATTCGTCATCCAAGGAATGTCGTTGTTACAAATCTCACGTATCATACTCGCATGCGTGCGATCCATGGCGCCCCCAGCAATATGATGCAGGAAAACTGCTCGGTCATTTGTGTGAAAACGGCAAGCGCCGCTCTGGGTGTCCTGGAAGGGACACGAGTACAACGGCAACTTCACTCCAGTTTCCAGGTCGGCCACTGTCAAACTAGCGCCATCAGCTCTCAGCGGCAACGTGGGCCGTTCTCGCATGAGTTTACGTAGTTCTCGGCAGCGGCCATCAATCACATCCATTTCTACGGGCACTCCACCCACCTGCTCAGCATGGGCGCGAACTGCAAAATATTGCTCCTCCACGCCGTCGCCCTCTTCGCTTTCAGACTCCTCGCCAGCACCTTCGCTTGACTCCGAAGCCAAGCCTTGGTCTTTGTCAGTTGCCTCGACCGCCAGCGTTCCTGCCTTGCCCGGGAGCTGGGACCCCAAGAAATCGAGCATGTCCGTGACGCACTGACCTCCATCCCTCGCGGCGACAGCTGGCATTGCCGAGGCTGCGCCCTGGCTTGCCGCAGCATTCACGTGATCGTCGCAAAAAGCGTCTCATCCACTATGAGTCTCGAAAGCCTGCTTCAGTTGCAATCCAGAGCTTCCGCCAATGCCGCGCCGCCCAGCGCGCGCCCCAGACGGCGGCGGCGGCAGTGGGGCGCACTCGTTACTCTGACCCTGCTGCTCTCGCTTGACCTCCTCCCCTGTCCTGGATCGCTTGGCCGCGGCACTCCCATCATCCTGCCGCGTCACTTGCCCCGACGCTCTATCGTTCCCGTCTCCACCGTTCCTCTCTTCGGCGGGGGGCCCTGCCGGAGCTCTGTCACTCTGGGTTCGCAAGCGCTTCGCCTCTCTGTGCCCATCCTCTCCAGTGGAGCCATCGCCGCCCGAGCTTCTTCCCCTTTCAGGCAACTGCTCTTGCGGGCGTACCCGCAGCCGCTCGAAATGTGTTCGGACGGCACCCTGTCCGCCGTTATCTCGAAGGGACGTGGCCACCACTGGCAGGCTCGGGTCTCCGACGTGCGAACGAGGGTATGTCAACTCGTGCCTCGACGAGCAGTGTACGAAAATAACTACATTCTGCATCTTGCAACGCGCCAGCGCAAGCAGCTCGATATCGCTGAGATAATAATATGCGCGCGTACTCATGGCTTCCAAATAAGCAGGATAGACGGCATTGAAGAAATTGGCGGGCAAGCCAGCAGATTGGTAGTTGCATTCCCTGGCCTTGTCGACAGACTCTGCGAAAGCCGTTATCGGTTCCAGGTCGACGCCACCGTCGAAATCGAGGCCGTCAACCACGTCGTGGATCTTACTCAACAAAAACAAATCGAATGAGTTCTGAAGGCGCGCATCCCCAACGACACTTCTGTGCCACTCTCGAGCGCCAGGGGTTCTTGCGAACAGCGCTTCATACTTGCTCAGGCAGCGTCTTCCACATAACTCATCAGATGCTTCTGCGGTGTACTTATCCAAGAAGCCCAAGGATCGCATCACCGGCATTATAAAAAACATCCTCAAATTCTTCGACGCAGAGAGAACCAAACTCTTGCAATATCCTTGCTTTACACTCCCTGTGCACTTCGAACGTATATATTTCATCCCGGCATGCCTCAACGCAGCGCTGAGCCACGTCGAAATGGGATTGCAGAAGGCAGTGCCACACGTGCTCACCTTCGTTATCTCCAGCGTGCAGCGAGGCGCCGAAGGGGTTGGTCTGCTTCGCAAAGGGTTGGATCAAATCCCAGAGCGCCCATTCCATGTCGCCCAGCAGCTCCTCGGACGACAGCCTCGATTTGAAGATGTCAGCGGTGGGACCGAATGCTTCGCGGAGAAACGAGCGAGCGTCGCGCTTGACCAGCTCACCCCTCTCCCACTCGCCCCACGCAGAATGAATGGCGCACGCACCGTCTCCAGCTGTAGGCATCGTCTCCATCAGCATCCCCTGCAATTCTCGCACCGCTCGGGGCAAGGGCGCGTAAACCTCACGTAAGTCCACGACTGGCATCTCTGTGAACTCTGCTGCACGCCCTCAGGTATTAGGAAGAATAGCGTCCGTGCGGAGCTAAACTCACTGCACAAGTGATACGCGGAGCTCACAGTAGAGCCTCGCGCAGATGGATGGGCACTGGTCGAGACTAGCTTGGGCCAACCTGACTTGCACCACAATGTCTACGGAAAATCGCGACTGAATCGTAGCGCCTTCTACCCTCTGACGGCAAAATGCTTCTGGACCCTAACTGTTAGCACACTCCCCTGTGGAGCCCAGTCCCTAGTCTCGACTCCCAGGAATAAGCAAAGCCGGGAGAACACGAACCGACAGAGATAGGAAAACACCGCGAAGCCTTGCAGCGGGGGAGAGGGGATGGGGCCAGGCCAGCAGCTCGGTTGGCATCATGCGCGCCAGTGAATGGAGATAACGCATAGTGTTCAGAATGAATGCGTTCAGTACGACTAGGAGAGCTATGCTCATTACCTCCACATACCACGCGGTTACCACACATTTACATTCCAATGCACGGAGTCACCTGTGGAGGGTGGTTCTGGCAAACGTCTCTTCATGTTTGTGGAGGGCGGGCAGAGAGACGATCCTTCTCGCGCAAATCTCGTCTGCATGGCGACCCTTGGGGGACCACTAGCGGGGTTGCAAGACCTTGCCATCACAGCAACGTTCACGACGCGCAGGCACAGCGCTCCACAACACACATGCATGGAGACGCCTTAACGACTCACACCAGAACGAAAGGCCCCCACGATTCATACCGCAGAGAGCCCCAACAACTCACATACTGGGAGGGGCCCGAACGACTCACCCCAGAACGACAGCCCGAACGACTCCACCAGGACGAGAGACCCCGAACGACTCACACCACGAGCAGCCCGAACAACTCACACGCAAAAAGGCGTCAGAGCGACTCACACCAGGGCCAGGAGCCCGAACGACTCACACAGCGAGGAGCCCAACCTATTCACACACCAGGCGGAGCCCGAACGACTCACACCAGGACGAGGGGCCAACCACTCACACCACGAGGAACCCGAACGACTCCCACACAAAGAGGAGCCCGAACGAGTCACACCAGGACGAGGGGCCCGAACGACTCACACCACGAGGAGCCCGAACGACTCACACACAAGGAAGTACCCGAAGCACTTCCACCACGAAAGACGAGGTGCCCCAACGACGCACACCACGAGGAGACGGAACTATTCACACACAAGGAGGAGCCCGAACGACGCACACCAGGACGAGGGGCCCGAACTACTCACATCACGAAGAGCCTGAACGACTCACACACAAGGAGGGGCCCGAAGGACTCACACCAGGAAGGACGAAGGGCCCCAACGATGCACACCACGAGGAACCAACGATTCACATATGTGCGACGCACAGAACACCGAACTCCTGCATTAGCTCTGTCTTGCGCTCCTATGCAGTTCGAATGTCCCTGGTTCTTCTCGACAGGCCTCCGCACAGCACAGAGCAACGTCGACATGAGATCGACGAAGGCAGAGCCACCCAGGGCAGTGCAGGGGGGAGGGCTCGGGCCAGCAGCTCGGTTGGCATCGTGCTTACTAGTGCTTGGAGATTACGCATAATGTTTCTTAGGAGTGCTGTAACACAAGGACCAGTCTCAACGACTCACTCCAGAACGAGAAGCCCCAACGACCAACCCAAGGGAAGCCCGAACCACTCACACACACACACAAGGAAGGGCCCGAAAGACTCATACCACGAAGGACGAGAGGTCACAACGACTCGCAGATGCTGGCGGCGACGTCGACGACGACGACAAGGTCCATGCTTACGATGACAACGATGAGTTCGGACACGACAATTCTATGGACGACGGCGTCGACGACCCAGCGATCTTCCCCGACCTGTCCTGCAGTGCGCACGCGGCACGAAATGCTAAACTGATCAGGCTCGCCCATGAAGTCGGGCGCTGGCGGCAGGCGGCAGGTTCGGAGGGAGAGGTAGAAGAGAAACAGAAGGAGAAACTCGCCTCCCAGATCGGCCCCCTTGACCAGATCTGTAGACTCACGGAACTCAGAGAGTGCACGTGCTGGGCCAGACTTCAGGTGGTGTGAGTAATTGGGGCTCCTCGCCCTGGGGCGAGTCGTTCGGGTTCTTCCTTGTATGAGTCGTTCAGGCCCCTCGCCGAACGACTCACTCATCGAAGAGAGGCCAGAACGACTCTGTCCAGGAAAGGGGACCCGAACAACTCACAACAGGAGGAGATCACCGAAGGAAATCACTGCACCGTGGTAGCGGCCACACCGTCGATAATACTGCTATCTCCCGGTGCGGCAAGGTAACGACATCACCCAGTACTGATGCAGCGGTGAATCATCAGGTAATCCCAGTACTGGACGTGAGACCATGCACCATCGCAGCCCACTGCCGCACACCCGAAGAAACCTAGCAATCTCCCAGGGTCAGAAGCAAAAACGGCGAGTACAGTAATCAGCAGCATCACCTGAGCAGAATAAGCCCCTCTCCCACTCGCCCCACACAGAATAAATGGCGCACGCACCGTCTCCACCTGTAGGCATCGTCTCCATCAGCATCCCCTGCAATTCTCGCACCGCTTGGGGCAAGGGCGCGTAAACCTCACGTAAGTCCACGACTGGCATCTCTGTGAACTCGGCTGCACGCCCTCAGGTATTGGGAAGAATAACGTCCGTGCGGAGCTAAACTCACAGCACAAGTGATACGTGGAGCTCACGGTAGAACCTCACGCAGATGGATGGGCACTGGTCGAGACTAGCTTGGGCCAGCCTGACTTGCACCACAATGTCTACGGAAAATCGCGACTGAATCGTAACGCCTTCTGCCCTCTGACGGCAAAATCCTTGTGGGCCCTAACTGTTAGCACACTCCCCTGTGGAGCCCAGTCCCTAGTCTCGACTCCCAGGAAGAAGCAAAGCCGGGATAACACGAACCGGCAGAGATAGGAAAACACCGCGAAGCCTTGCAGCGGGGGAGAGGGGAGGGGCCAGGCCAGCAGCTCGGTTGGCATCATGCGCGCCAGTGAATGGAGATAACGCATAGCGTTCAGTATGCATTCAGAACGACTTGGAGTTCTATGCTCATTACCTCTACCTACCACGCGGTTACCACACATTTAAATTCCAATACACGGAGTCACCTGTGGAGGGTGGTTATGGCAAACGTCTCTTCATGCTTGTGGAGGGCGGGCAGAGAGACGCTTCTTCTCGCGCAAATCTCGTCTGCATGGCGACCCTTGGGGGACCACTAGCGGGGTTGCAAGAATTTGCCATCGCAGCAACGTTCACGACGCGCAGGTACATCGCTCCACAACACACATGCAAGGAGACGCCTTAACGACTCACACCAGGACGAAAGGCCCCCACGATTCACACCGCAGAGAGCCCCAACAACTCACACACTGGGAGGGGCCCGAACGACTCACCCCAGGACGACAGCCCGAACGACTCCACCAGGACGAGAGACCCCGAACGACTCACACCACGAGCAGCCCGAACAACTCACACGCAAGGAGGCGTCAGAGCGACTCACACCAGGGCCAGGAGCCCGAACGACTCGCACAGCGAGGAGCCCAACGTATTCACACGCCAGGCGGAGCCCGAACGACTCACACCAGGACGAGGGGCCTAACCACTCACACCACGAGGATCCCGAACGACTCCCACACAAGGAGGAGCCCGAACGAGTCACACCAAGACGAGGGGCCGGCACGACTCACACCACGAGGAGCCCGAACGACTCACACACAAGGAAGTGCCCGAAGCACTTCCACCACGATGGACGAAGGGCCCCAACGACGCACACCACGAGGAGACGGAACTATTCACACACAAGGAGAGGCCCGAACGACGCACACCAGGACGAGGGGCCCGAACGACCCACATCACGAGGAACCTGAACGACTCTCACACAAGGAGGAGCCCGAAGGTCTCACACCAGGAAGGACAAAGGGCCCCAACGATTCACACCACGAGGAACCAACGATTCACATATCTGCGACGCACAGAACACCGAACTCCTGCATTAGCTCTGTCTTGCGCTCCTATGCAGTTCGAATTTGTCTGGTTCTTCTCGACTGGCCTCCGCACGGCACAGAGCAACGTCGACATGAGATCGACGAAAACAGAGCCACCCAGAGCAAGCAGGGGGGAGGGCTCGGGCCAGCAGCTCGGTTGGCATCATGCTTACCAGTGTTTGGAGATTACGCATAATGTTTCTTAGGATTGCTGTAACACAAGCACCAGCCTCAACGACTCACTCCAGAAAGAGAGGCCCCAACGACCACCCCAAGGGAAGCCCGAACCACTCACGCATAAGGAAGGGCCCGAAAGACTCATACCACGAAGGACGAGAGGTCACAACGACTCACAGATGCTGGCGGCGACGTCGACGACGACGACAAGATCCACGCTTACGAGGACAACGATGACTTCGGACACGACAATTCTATGGACGACGGCGTCGACGACCCAGCGATCTTCCCCGACCTGTCCTGCAGTGCGCACGCGGCAAGAGATGCTAAACTGATCAGGCTCGCCCATGAAGTCGGGCGCTGGCGGCGGTTCGGAGGGAGAGGTAGAAGAGAAACAGAAGGAGAAACTCGCCTCCCAGATCGGTCCCTATCACCAGATCTGAAGACTCACGGAACTCAGAGAGTGCACGTGCTGGGCCAGACTTCAGGTGGTGTGAGTAATTGGGGCTCCTCGCCCTGGGGCGAGTCGTTCGGGTTCTTCCTTGTGTGAATCGTTCAGGCCCCTCGCCGAACGACTCACCCATCGAGGAGAGGCTAGAATGACTCTGTCCAGGAGAGGGGGCCCGAACAACTCACAACAGGAGGGGAGCACAGAAGGAATCCACTGCACCGTGGTAGCGGCCACACCGTCGATAATACTGCCTATCTCCCGGTGCGGCAAAGTAACGACATCACCCAGTACTGATGGAGCGGTGAATCATAAGATAACCCCAGTACTGGACGTCAGACCATGCACCATCGCAGCCCACTGCCGCACACCCGAAGAAACCTAGCAATCTCCAAGAGTCAGAGGCAAAAACGGCGAGTATAATAATCAGCAGCATCGCCACAGCAGAATAAATAGCACCAGTATAGATTATAGAAACCTGCATCGAAGAAATGACCAACGGATGTCAAATTGAAGCAACATCCCATTTCCCAACTCGCTCTACCCAGAATCATAATGGAAAATAGTACATTCTGCAGTTGTGCAATACAGTGCATATACTACCAGAGCCCACTGCCGTACGTGTTCCTCCAACAAAGTCATACGAGCGTCCAGAAACGCGTGGCTCGCTTCCCTGGTAGGTGCAGGACCAGATGCGGGAGTCGAACTGCTATCTCTGCGGACCTGCGCGTCATCCACGTCATCAGCCCGATCGGTGGAAACCTCGGACATTTCGTCAAGAGCCTGTTGCTGGTGGAGTGTCCGAGCTTCTTGCTCACGTCTCGTCACGCTCTTGGTGTTGCTGAGGCGCTCATGGGGCTTGTCTGGGTACATCGTGTGCGTCCTGCAACGCGGCCGACCCGCCAACGGATATCCACGTACCCTCGGGATGCTCTTGCTGCGGCTGCGATTGCGCGCCCTGCCCTGGGTGCCTCTCCGCGGTATGCTGGTGGATCGGCCCAGCCGCGGAGAAGAGCTCTCTGCACCAGCAGGCGCAGAGCTACGGGATGCGCCAGCTGTTTTCGAACGCCCAGTCTTAGAGCGCCACTCCCAGAAACTCCAAGGGTTAGGATCCTCTTTCCATAGGTGTAGTTCATGAGCCAGCACGTCATCTACGTGGGGTTTCTCGTCCTGGGAGCGTATGCGATCATCGGAGCGGCTGCGAAGAGGGGGGCCGCGGCGTGCACGACGGAAAGCACGATCCCAACCACTCCGCAGATCCTCGCCACTACGAGTAGCCATCGCGCGCGAGGTCGACTGAGTACGTCTACGCCGAGCTAAGCTCACTGCAGAAATGGTAGGCAGAGACAACTCACAGCAGCAAGGAGATTCCTGGGGAACGGATGCAGGAATGATCTCCTACCTCTGATGAGCCACAACGGCTACGGACAACCGGCAGGGAATCGCAATGCCTTGGACACGATTATGGCACAGTTCCTCTGGACACAAGCCTCTGTCGCACATCCTTGCGACCTCCGTCTCTGATCACCGCCCCCTGGAATCAGCAGCCGAGAAATGTCCAGTGCACGCAGCACAAGGTACCACTCTGCTGAGGTTCGCAGCTTCGGGCTGCATCTCAAAGGCAGCGCACGCCAGGACGAGGAGCCCCAACGAGTCACACCACGAAGAGCCCGAACGACTCACACCACAAGGAGAGGCCCGAACGACTCTCACCAGGACGAGGCGCCCGAACTACTCAGACCACGAGGAGCCCGAACGATTCACCCCACGACGCGGGCCCCCAACTACTCACACCACGGGAAGCCCGAACGAGTTACACGAGGAAGAGGGGGCCGACCGACTCAAACTCAAGGAGGGGACTCATACCACGAAGCCCGAACGACTCACACATAATGAGGCACCCGAAGGAGTCACACAAGGAGAAGCCTGAACGACTCATTTCAGAGCGATAGGCCCGAAGGACCAACCCAAGGGAACCCCGAACCACCCACGCGCAAGGAGGGACCCGACATACTCTTACCGCGAATGACGAAGGGTCCCAACGACTCACACCACGAGCACCGGAACAACTGACAGAGGCCGGCGGCGACGTCGACGACGACGACAAGATCCATGCTCACGATGACAACGATGACTTCAACGACGACACTTCTATGGACGACGGCGTCGACGACCCAGCGATCTTTCCCCGCTAGTCCTGTAGTGCGCACGCGGCACGAGATACTAAATTGATCAGGCTTGCCGATTGATACGGTCGGACATAGTCCAGCTCTGCCTAATCAAAAGAAGCTGCGGCACCCAGAGAACGCACATGGCTCATGAGACCAGGCACGAATGTAGCATAGAAGCACGCGTCTCTGGGACACGAGCACAAAAAACTGCACGCGAAGCTACCAATAGCCCTGACTGATACTGAGGTGGAGCGATCAGAGGTGCGAGTCGTCCGCGTCCGCTTGCTCACAGATTGGATCCAGAGCCTCTTTCAGCGCAGAGGCGGTTACGTGATCCGTAATAGGGTCCACTGCCATGTCCACCGTGACATCCGATGCAGAGCCCAGTCCGTCAGGTGGCTCGATGCCCACGATAGCAGCCACCTCCGCCCACCTGCTCCGCGGAACCAAGCAAGTCCCATAATGGTCACGCGCAACTTTGCCACGAGAGCGCGCACCGTCGGCTGGATCACGGTACTCATAGCCGTCCGCGGGAACCCACGAGATCAGGTGCGGATTTCGGTTAGATATGCATAGGCTTTCCCACAATAGGCTGAACCAGCGGAAGACGAAGCTGGTCGGGAGAATAGAATGCCCACCATGTGCTCGACACCGCCTGCACAAAATACCATCGCATAGCACCTTCCTGATAGGAACGTAATGATCCTCGACCCACTCAGTGTCGGTCACCGGGCCGATAGCTCCGTGATCGATCTGCGTCATGATCGTGTCCATGCGCATGGCATAGAACATACGGCGGGAACAGGGCTGCCGATACCAGGTGATGAAAGCGATGAACATAGCGGTCGAGTCAACGTTCGCCATGGGAACCCAGCGCGGCATAGGGTTGGCGGGAAGCGACATTCCAGCAGGATGCGTCTCCGCGGTATGCTGGTGGATCGGCCCTCTGCATGGAAGAGCTCCTGGCAGCAACAGGTGCAGAGCTACGGGATGGGCCAGCTGCTTTCGAGCGGCCAGTCTTAGAGCGCCACTCCCAGAAGTTCCAGGGATTAGGATCGAGTGAGGTCGAGTGGACCGTCTGTGCCAAGCGAAGCTCACTGCGCAAATGGTAGGCGGAGACAACTCACAGCAACAAAGAAATTCTTGGGGAACGGAGGCGAATCGAACCTCCTACTTCTGATGGGCCACAATGGCGACGGACAACCGACTGGGAATCGCAATGTCTTGGGCTCGAGTATGCCACAGTTCTTCCGGACATACACTCTCTCACACATCGATGCGAACACTCGCCCTTGGTCACGACTCCCTGGAAAAAAACAAGACCAAAGAAAAGCGAGATCCCAAGGACACAACTGAAAAGGAATCGAACGAGGCAGAGGCGGAGGATGAAAACTGCGAGAGGACACCCATTCTTTCTCAGCGACGCACTCCTTGCAGTGAAGCTTCTGGCGATTCTGCAGCACTGTACGAGCACCTCTGGCACATCTACGTCGCGGGATCCGACGCGTCGAATCCTTGCGCACGACATGCCTTCCACACCCTAGTGGTGCCCCGAGAAGATGCGCGATGCCTGCGTCCACTCTTCGACCAGTACTTCAGCTCATATGCCGTTCTTCAGGACCTACGTCTCTGTCATATCCCTTGTGCATCCCAGTTTTTTGTCACAACTCCCTGGAGTCTGCAGTACTGAACGCCCAGGAACAAGCGAACAGGAACCAGCCCACGAACCAGCGTCACCGAAGAGCGAGCTCCGCCAGCGATCGGTGCTCGTTCACACAGGGAGATTGCTGGCCAATGGCCGAGAAGGGCTGAGAATGGCCCACAATGGCCCACAGAGACCCACGACGAGGCCGAACGACTCACCCCAGGACGAAGGGCACCAACGATTCAAACCACGAGGAGCCCGAACGACTCACACACCAGGAGAGGCCCGAGCGGATCCTTTCCCCCTTCCTCCCCCCCCTCTTCCCTGGTCGGGCAAGGAGCGCGGGCGCGCTCCCTTTCATCGCGTGTAAGCAACGCGTGTAATAACTCCCAGGCCCGCGCTTGTAGCCGCAGGCAACCGCCGCGCTGTCGCACAGGGCCCCTTCATTAGTTTCCCCTTCCTCCGTCTTTTCCCTGGCCGAGCAAGGAGCGCGGGCGCGCGCCCCTTTTCTTGGTTCCGCAGGCGCGTTTCTCACGGCGACCATGATCGCACATGGCGACCCCGAAGGCCCTCCTCCTGGCCCTCGTCCTTTTTCTCATCCGTTTCCTCCTTCTCCTCGCCCCCCTTTTCTTCCTCCGGCTATAGAACCACAGCCCAAGAAAAATGAAATTCCAAGGACATGACTGAAACGAAACGCACGAAGCAGAGGCGGAGGAGGAGGACTGTGAAGAGGACACACATGTTTTGCCATCGAGCGCACAGCACTGGAGGACAGACTATAAACTAAACGTACTCTTCGCACGAGCGCGGTAGAGGAAGCATCGGAGGTCCGACTCCCAGGCCTGGCGAGCGCGCGATCGACCGCCACAGACAAAATCGCCCCACCTCTCATCCTCTCGGCATCTGAGGGACAGGTAGCAACTCTGTCTGTGTCTTCATTTTTGTTTGGGGGGGGGGGGGGGGACATGGCCATATGTGTGTGGTTTGTGTGCATATGTATGCATATACACCATATGGACCGAGCCACGTGTATATATATATATATATATATCAACATATGTTTATGTATCGACACGTGTCCACACGTGCAGTATTTACACATGCCTAGATTTAGACGACGCTCCCATCCCTCTTGGTCGAAATTGGAGAGACGAGATCTGAAAGGAACTGCCTATATCTCCCATCCGCTATCTAGCACAAACATACGTACATCATGCGCACCATGCACGGAGACCAGACGGCGTGATATCACTCGAGAGGAGCGTGCTTTTTGGTCCTAGGGGCCTGGGTCGGACCCAGCGCGGGAAAACAAAGCACCCGTGCCACAGAAAACCCTAGAATACACATGAACACGCCAGACAATCTCGAGCACTGCGCAGACGGTCGCCAATTTTCCGTAGATCAAGCGACGGTTATTTCCGCATAACTACGCCGGTGCGGCCACGCGTGTCGACCAACTGGGTGGTCTTAGTTGATCGGAGAAGGTAGAGATCCCGAGTGAGGAAGAGGTGGAGGGGATGGGCGTTCTTTCAAAAACGCTGATTGGCAAGTATACGTCTCCCTGTCTCTCGGGTCGGTTCCTAGCGCACGGCATGCTTTGCAGACCAGAGTGGAGCCCTCGGCAGACGGGGATTGTTGCGTTCAGAGTTCGACTGCATTTCAGTACACGCGCTGTTGTATATTTCCCCCACCGCACCCCCCAAAGGCCGTCCATTGCGAAAAACAGGTATACATCTCCCAGTCTCTCGGGTCGACTCCTAGCGCACGGCGTGCTTTGCAGACCAGAGTAGAGCCCTGAGCAGACGGGGGTTGCTGCTTTCAGAGTTCGACTGCATTTCAGCACATGCGCTGTTGTATACTTCCCCCACCGCAGCCCCCAGAGGCCGTCCATAGCGAAAAACCTCACGTTATAATTTCTGCACGACGGTTCAGGATCTGAGCGTCTGAACGGCGGCCACCTAATGGCGCATTTCACGACCGCGGCCGCGAGGGGGAGGTGGAGAAGATGAGGGCTCTTTCCAAAACATATGGTCGCAATCTCGCACTGCGTCTTCGGGCACGCGCTGCTGCGCGAGCGATATGCGGGGGGCGAGGTGGGACGGGGGGGGGTCGTGGAGGGTGGTCGTTTCCTCGAAGTTGCCCATGCGTTAGCCACTTGTCGGCGCACGTCCCCGCGCCAATCCCTCGCTGCACGGATCGCCCACGGATCGAACCAGAACGAGAGGGGAGGGGGGCGAGAAGATGGCAAGCGCAGCGTGGGCGCCCTTCTGCAGTAATGCAGCGGCCAGCTTCTCGTGCTAATTCTACGGGAAGGGAAAGGAGGAGTCATTCTGATAAGAAGCGTGAATGAGGAGGGTGCTGGGGCGAGGGAGTCGGCATCACCAGAAGCGTGGGCAAGGGAGGAGAGACGCGGCCTGGCGGCCTGCAAGCTCGCTCCGAGCAGTACCGTGCCAGAGCGGCGGCTGCTATTATTCAGCATGCGATCGCTCAAATTCGTTTGGGTGCTTATGCGTTTGGCGCGTGTGCGCGCATACGCGCGCGCGCGTGCGTTTGCGCGTGCGCGACGAGGGGAAGGCCGAGGGAAAGCGGGGGGCGAGCAACTCGTAGGAAGGGTATCTCCAGCGTCATCCTGCGTCGAAGCACGCCAGGGAGTTCTACGAGACGACCGCCGCCAGCACGGCCGAGCTTCGCAAGTCCTGGGAGAAGCTCGACTCGGCGCTCGGGGCACTACCAGCCAAGGAGTCCGAGCAGTACGACGAGGTCTTGAGGACGAAGTTGCAGGCCATCAGCTTCGAGGAGTTCACGTCGACGACCTCGAACTGGAAAGAGATCGGCCTGCATCTGGCCAACGAGTACTCACAGAGCACGTTCGAGAGCTTGGTCGAGAAAGGCCAGCTGACGGCCCAGGGCCTCAAGAAGATCGCGGGTGGCATGCAGAATGGCTCCAACTACCTGGACGGCTACAGCGGCAGCCTCGAGAGCTTCGACGAGCTGATGGCTTGGATGAAAGCCACGTTGTTCAAGCAGCTGGGCCTGGCGACGAGGCTGAAGCAGTCGCACAAAGAGCTCCCCCACCAGCTGGCTGAGCTCGAGGTGGAGGTGGCCAGCCTCAAAGTCTCATCGGAGAAGTGGGCGCCCATCCGCGACGAATGGAAGTCGTTGCTGAAGATAGCGGACATCACGCTCACGGTGGCGTCGTTGGCCCAGCTGCTGAAGGATAAGACGAAGAACGACGGCGTCACCAAGGACGGCCTACAGCGTGCCATCGACAGCATGCAGGGCCGCGCGGTGGCGATCACCGACATCCCGCAGGCGCTGTGGGAGGCGGCCCAGCAGCGCCCGTCGCAGTAGGCGCGACGGCGCCCGCGGGCGGCCGCTTGAGGAGGAGGAAGAGGAGGAGCAAGACGAGGAGAGGGAGAAGGGAGGAAGGAGGACAAGGAGGAGGACGAGGAGGAGGAAGAGGAGAAGGCACGGCAGCACCAGGACGAGAGAAGACGGCGGCGGCTCTGCGGCAGGAAAACCTTTTTTTTTTCTGCCTCCCGTTGCTCTGCTCGCTCTCCTTACTTCCCGCTGCTTCTCCTGCGCGTCTCCGTTCCCTCCTTCCTCCCGTTCCTTCCCTCTCTCCCCCTGCCCGCTTCCCCCTCCCCCCTCCTCCTCCTCTTCCTCCTCCCTCTCCTCCTTCTCCTCCTCCTTCTTGCCTGGCTCAGGCTACTTATCTGGCCCAGCCTCGGGTGCGATAGACGTCGATGCTGGTGTCGACCCCGCCTCGGGACCGAAAATCTTTGAAGGCCAACGCTGCCGTGCCTGATTTTAGGCGCCTCGGCTGGGCGCGAAACGGCCCGTGGCCATTCGCGAGGCCCCTTGGGGGGGGCCATGGTGCACACCCTGGGCACCTCAGTAAGGCCATCATAACCCCATGGCACATTTCCTCCATCAAATGTCATGTCAGACCCCACCAACCAATAGACTGCCACGGGAACTCTCAAATGTAGTTGGGATATTTGGAAGCGGAACCCTGCAAATCTCGACCCCGCGGGCGGGAACTCGTCGCTCGCGAACGCGAAGCCGACGTGGGGCGACCCGCTGGGCTGGGGGGTCTGATCTCTGGGGACGGAATCCAAGACGTCATCGCGCAGCGCGGCGCGCTTGCCCAACGCGCACCTAGATACCAGCCGATCGAATGCGTCATATTATTGCCGATGCCCGCGCGCCTCCCGCATCCGCATCTCTGCTTCAAAGTTGCCAGTGGCGCGTTCTTGAAACGCGCAATGCTATCCAGTGCGAATCTCAGCGTTGCTGTCGAAATAACACATGTGGCGCGCGGCTTCTCATCTCTCGGCGCCCAGTCATTCGCGGGCTGCGTCGCGCCGGCATCGTCGACGACGCGCGCGCGAGATTCCTTCGCCTTGCCTAACTTCAATGTCTCCTTCTCGGCGGCCACGCGCCTCCCCGGCATCAGCTGAGCAGGGCCCCCCCCCGTCAGACAGCGATGGGATATCGACCTCGAAAAGCGACGCCGGGCCATGTCGAAGAAGCCTGACGGAAAGGGCGGCACCGAACACATCGCGCATGAGATCGCACCTCGCGATCGTTCTGGATACCAGCACCAGCGGCTCCAAGACGCGAAGGATCACGCGCGCCACGGCGCCCCTGACCTGGCGCTCGTCAAACAGAATTCCAGCTGTCTCCGCGCGCAACTCCGTCGCGATATCCACGCACTTCGTTACTGAGATCGGGGCTAAAACGTTCGTCGAGAACCCGCCTTCGTCTAACGCGGGGGCGGGTGCCGGCGCAGGGACAGAGCTCGCCGTGCCCAATACATCAAATACGCTCACAATGCGCAGACCTTGTTGCTGACGCCGCTTCTTTCATTCTGGCCCCCACCCATCACGGCAACAACGTTCGTCCATGATCTTTACCATCGGTAGACGCATAATCTCAATAACGCGCGGCCACATCAATTGATGCGAGGGCAGAGGATCCCCCCCCCCCCCAGGCTTTTGCACAGCAAGGGTTGACAAGTTTATCTGGGGTCGACCGAGGGCCTCCTGTGCCAGCGACAGCAACGCGTGCGACTCCATTGGGAGGAACCTCCTCGCCCCGTGAGGCAAACCTCGCACCGCCTGGGCCACCGCCGCGGGAACCAGGAAACGTGGCCCATCCTTCAGCGCGTTGGGATAGGAAAGATTGGGCGGCATTTTTTTGAGCCGAAATGCTCATTGAGGATGGCCCCCGCACGGCCCTGGCACATCATACCTCAGAAACACAAGGGCGGGACGAAAAAAATCACCTGGATTTCATTGTCTCGGTTTTCGACAATATGCCAAACCCGTTCTTCTGTTTGTGGAACCTTAAGTGGGTTCCCGACGTCCCCGAGGAGCTCCAGGGGCCCATGCTTGAGGCGCGTCAGCGGGCACCGAACGCATGTGAATCGTCGAGTTTACATGTTTGAAATGTTACCCGCAAGCGTCACGACGCTATTGCACAGACCAACTGACTTTGTAACATGTCCGTGCGACTGGCGCAACACTCGGGCAACGTTGGCCCGTTCTAGACCGTCAGGTTTTGCTAGGTCAGCAGACGTTGTACACCTAATGCCAGTGACCGTGATGGCGCGACTCCCCGAGCGGAGGTTTCCCGGCAGCCGATCGGCTGGGCCAGGAGAGGTGGTGGAGGATGGGGGAGGGCGAGGATGCAGTTCTCTTGAAGTATCTTGGAGGCCCCCTGGGAGCCTGGAGAACCGCCCGAAAGCTATCTTGGATTGCTTGGGAGCGTCTTGGCCCATTCTTGTACGTTCCGGGGTTCCTCGGGGTCGTCTTGGGCTGTCCTTGGGAGTTTGAGGGGCTCCCTGGGAGACCGGATCGCGCGGTACCGGGAACGTAACGCAGATGTCACAAGGAGGTATAGGACCCCCGGGAGGGGGATGGGGCGAACTTGTGAATCTTATATACGTACTACACAATACAAGTTTACATGTGTATACTCTTCATACAAAAATTCGCCGGCCCAACGGGCCAGGGCGTGCTAAGATCTCCGGTAACTGATTAACAGTATTAACAGTATTTCTAGTTCGCGCGCGCGGGGCGGCCCCTGGGGGTCCCCCGGCGAAAAGTACCCCGACCAACGCCCGACCGCCGCCCGACCGCCGCCCGACCGCCGCCCGACCAAGTCTACTCAGAGATGGTTTTCCTTCTGGGTGCGGCCTCTCAGGCTCCCCAGAGCGCGCTCAGAGTGCCCCAAGAGGCCCCCAAGACTGCCCAAGAGGCCCCCGAGACGCCCAAAGAGCGCTCGAAGACGCCGAAGATGACCCCAAGACGGCCCAAAAGGCCCCCAAGACAGCCCAAGAGGCCTCCAAGACGCCCCAAGAGCCTTCCAAGAGGCCTCCGAAGAGAGCCCCAAGAGGCCAAAATCGTTGATTTTCATTGTTTTTTTTCTATGTTTTTTGTGTTTTGGCTTTTTCGGCTTCCAAACGCTCCAAGACGGCCCAAGAGGCCCCCAAGACCGCTCCAAGACGGCCCACGAAGCTCCCAAGACGGCGCCGAAACGACCCAAGAGAGCCCTCAAGACGGCCCAAGTGCCGCCCAAGACGGACCAAGAGGCCCCAAGACGGGCCCAAGAGGGACTCAGGAGGGATACCGAGAACTCAAAAATGGAGCCCTCCGTCCCAGAAGGCGCCCAGGAGGTCCCAAAGAGGCCCCAAGAGGCCTCCAAGAGGCCCCAAGATGTCGCCAAGAGGCCCCAGGAGACTCCCAGGAGGCCCAAAAGAAGCCCCAGAAGGCTTCAAACATGTCTCCCAGGCGCCCCCGAACGGCCTCTCAACAGACCCCAAGAGGCCCCCCAAAGAAGCATCTTGACGACGACCCTATTTCGCCCCATCGAGAGACGACCCCCAGGGAACTGCTTCGCCATCAAAACTCCCCACGCAACGCGTCCGAACGACACCCGCCCCCAAGAGCGCAACATGGGCAACGAACACACAGACGAAAACCAGCGATGCCATATCACGGGCCGGCGGAATGAGCGAAGCGATTTAATAAGAAAGGCACGGGGTGGAGAGAGGGGGTGGAGGATAATTACGAGGGAGTAGGAGGATAATGTGTAAACATCAAGAGCAGAAACATAAGGGATAATCATATTGAGGAAGAAGAAGTAGGAGTTCGAAAAGGAAGAGGGTCAAGGCAATGCCGACACTACCTCTGGGAGATCCCGTTGCGGCCGCTTCCGAGCGATCGGCCAAAGGTGTTCCCCGACCTTCGCGCACAACGAGATAGACTGGCTGTGTCCTGCTTATTTGTTGTTGGGGGGGGAGGCCGATGAGGGGGGCCAATGGGGGGGCTTCTGCTGGGCGCCCGATGTTCGAACGGCGCGTGCGTCCGCCGCCCCAACGTGCGAAAGGCAAGTTTCCCGCCCCGCGGGAGCGCTTTCTCCTAGGGGTGGGTCCGTGGGGAACGTGCCGCGCTCAAGCAGAGGAGGCGACAACATGGCCGCGCACATGTTTTGTTCACCACCGTCGTAAGTGAATGCTGGTAAGAATGGAGGATTGGGCCGCACAGGGACCAATCGACTACTGTAGGTGGGCACGCGAGCGAAACAGAGGCGTCCAGCCGCATCGACGGGCTGTCCTGCAAGCGATGGCGAACATACATGGATAGTTCCACATTCAATCCGTGGCCAACGACCGCGGATGCACAGTGAGCTCCAGCACCTGCAATGGTCCCGATTCGGGTAGACGGGGACAGGAGGACGAGGAACAGGGAGGAGGGGCCAGTGCAACCCAAGACACACCAAAACAGGGAACTCACGCTCAGCATGCCGCGGCGTCGGCCTCAGCGACTCTTTTGATGAACAGTGTCAAGCGGTTGCACGGACGGAGGGCAATTTTCAGCATGTGTATCTCGGTTCAGCGCCGCGTGCATGCGTGTTAACAGCTCCCGACGCTCAAACGGGTGAAGGGATGATCGTTCTCAGAATGTGGCTGCCGCCAGAGCGACGCGCAGATTCTTCTTAAACGCTTCCAGCAGCTCCATGGATGAAAGGGCGGTTCATGTTCAAATACTGACTCCCGCCTCAATGACGAGCACTGTCGTCCAAAAAGCTTCCAACAATTATGCGGATGGCGGAAATTAGTGTTCTTGATTGGATGATCCGCCTGAGATGTCCACCCTTTCTGGGCCGACATGTAGAACTGTTCTTCAGCTACACGAGTGGAGGGCGGATCCTTGTCCGATCGGGGGTATTGCGACCAGACGTGCAAACAACAACAACATGTGGACCGCCCGTACCAGCTGAAAGCACGGGTGGCAGCTCTTTGTCTGAATTGCAAGGCCTTGGGGCGCTCGTCTTTCAAGGGGACCCTTCCCGCAGTGAGAAGGACTTACTGTAAGCACTCTGGCTACAAGGGAACTTGGAACGGGTGGGCCCATCTCGGCATCGTTGATTCATATTGGGTTTACTCTGGTCTCTCGGCCTCCTCCTCATCCTCATACTTCACTCCTCTTCCTCTTCTTCCTCATCCCTCTGCCTCCCATGTACTCACTCCCCCCTCCTCCCTCTCATTCCGTTCCACGATCATACATCCTATCGGCAACGTCGATCCAACCGACACCGTGCTTATTAGCCGCCGACGAATATTCCGCAGCCAGTGGCTGCTCTGCATCTGCCCTCCTCCCCGCACTTGCGCTCGCGCGGGGGATGGTAGGGAAAAGGAGGGAGGAGACGAGGAGGAGGAGGACGAGGGAGGAGCATGAAGGGGGAAGGGGGAAAGGAGGGAGGACTGGAGGAGGGAGAAGCGGGGGAGGGAGGAGGGGAGAGTGGGACGAAAGGAGAGGTATGGAGAAGGGAAGGATGAAGTAGGGGGAGGGAGGGATGCATCAGGGGATCGGGGAGGGAGGGGGCGATGGGGGGAGCAGAGATTAGAGCAAGAAACAGACACGCCCCCCTTCCCCCGTCCCAGCAGCAGGCCTGCACAACGCCGGGGGGTGGGGGAGGAGAAGGGGTCGCCTCGGATTCTCGAGCCCAACGGGGCTCGGACGCGGACGGTGCTGCTGCTCCTCGTCCGCGTGCCATACTTTCCTCCCTCCCTGCACCTTCTGGTGTTCCTCTTCCCTTCTCCTCCTCCTGCTCCGCCTCCACCTTCTCCTCGGTCGACTCAGAGGCCGCCTTCCTGGCGACTGGCATGAAACCTTGAAACAACTCCCTGAGCGCGTGGCCGCCGCGCGTAGTCGGACACCCCGTGCAGGCACGCAATGGAGCGAGCCGACAGTTACTGACTGGCACCGTATCCCGCGGGCTGCGCACACCACAACGCGATGCGAAGGCGCTCGGGCACCATAAACAGAAGAACACATATGGGGGCGCTTGCCTGCGGCCATGAGTATTTGGTCATGGACAGCACACTGCCCCGCAATCCCCTTTAGTTGCAGTCCCACCAGCACTCTGGGCTCAGGTGGTTTAGCGAATCAGTTACTTCGCCATCTTTCTTCACCTTCGGGGAAGGGTTACAACTGTTCCTTGGTAGGGACACCTCCTCGCCCACTGGACCGGCGACCGACCAAAGCCAATGTGTCCCCAATAATCCCTCTTTTGGTGCAATGTATACGATGGCGCACCTGGCGCACTCTGCGCACGACGCGTACGTGGGGTACCTGGCGCGCTTGGAGCACGCGGTACACTGGGCGCATGTGAAGCACGTGGCGCATTTGGCGCACTGGGCACGTCTGGGCTCATGCGGCACCGGACGCACCTGGCGCACGTGGCGTTCCTGGCATGCGCGGCGCAACTCGTGGGAGTCGCGCACACGGTTGGCGCGTCCGTCTGCATTGGTTCCCGATGATTGCGGACGACGGCCCCCGCCTACGCTGAGACTCGGGTGCAACTTATGTAGTGGGAGGACGGGTAGGAGCGCCAGCGGTGTGAGAGAGAAGCATGGATCATATGAAAATCATGCTGCGCCGCGCGTATGGCGGCGAGAGCCTAGAAAAACGCGGCGCGGCGATGTCGTTGAACGAGGTCGATGTTCGGCGCAGCGTCTGCGCCACGCTGCCCGACTGAGTCCGCCGGCTCCACGTCGTCTTGCTCTCTCGACCTGCTGGTTGCTCGGCGCCGTCGGCGCCCGCCACGGCCGCGGGGGCGGCGCCGACGGGCGGCTGGGACTACGCGGCGAAGGCACCAACCGGAGGGGCCGCGGCGGGGTCCGCGGGCGGCGGCATCGCCCGTCAATTTCAGGGCTGAGAAGGCGGCGCCACTACCGGCACCTGCAACGACTGCGCGAGGGGCCCCAGGTCGCCAGCGTCCTGCGCCCTCGTCCATCCGTTGCTGGAGCTCACGGGGCAGCGCCCCAGATGGAAACAGCACCCCGAGGAGCAGGCGGATCAGCGCAAGGCCCTGCTCCGCCAAGGCGGCATGCTCGCGGGCCGAAACCAAGTGCTCCTCCAGGGAATCCACAGAGGCCCTGAGTCACTCGGCCCGATGGATGTTGTCCGCGGCAGACGCGAGGTTTTTTATGGTATCGCACCTTCGCGGCAACGACGTGATGCATGAGCTGCAGCGCGTCCTCGTTCGTGGCGACGGCCTGCTGCATGGGCGAACCCTTCTTTGCATGCATCGTCGCGGGACGCAGAAGATCACTGGACGAGACCTAGAGGAGGTTGGCGGACTGGTCAGCCACTGCATCGCCCATGGCGAGCCAGGCGGCCTCCTCCTCGTCGGCCTGCACATTTCGACCACGGTCGGCCTGCTTGCGCTGCGGCTTTGCCGTCGCCTTAGCCCTAGACGCCTGCTGGCTGCTGCTGATCTCACGGCGAGGGAGCCCAGTGGCAGGGGATAAAGGTGCAGGACGCTACTGCATGGCACATCTGGCCTTGTTCCGCCAGTTGTGGTGGCGACTCACCGCGCCAGAAAAACTAATGACAGCACGCAGAGCACTCGGATTTACAACGGGAAAAGGTATCGCATCGAATCCTGCCAACGACGAGGCTGGCGCGCGAAAATCCTCGCGCCACATTCCCAAGCACCCTGAGCAATGCCTTTGGGCTTGAGCCATCATGTTGTCGGATTCCTCATCGAACTCCTCCTCCTCCTCCTCGTTTTCCCCATCCTTCTCCTCATCCTCCTCCCTCATTAATTACGAGAGCACCCAGGTAGTTGATACTTGTCAGGTGTACTGGTCTGAATAACTGCATGAACTGAACGGAATGGTCAGGGCTGCTAGTGGTAAGGATGTGTCGCTAGCACTTGTAGGCCAGGGGGGTAGGGTAATTCGCTCGCGGTTTTTGAGCCAGAGTGGTGAGAATAGTTCGCAAGCGTCCTAAGCCAGAGGGGGGGAACAAGTCCTTGGCGACCTTCAAGAAGGGGAACAAAAGGGGGTGATGATATGCCGTTGCCAGTCGTGGGCCAAGGGATGAAGATTAGGCTAGGATGGGCCAGGGGGGTAAGAATAGTCCGCTGGCAGTATTTAAGCTGGGGGGGCGGCAGGTGGGCGAGGAGATTTTGCTATTGTGGGGCTAGGGTGTGGGGATGTTTCGCTGGCGGTTTTCAGCCAGGGTGGTGAGGATATGTCGCTGGCACTTTTAGGCCAGGGAGTTCAGAGATTCGGCTGGCAGTTTTGGGCCAGAGTGGTGAGGACAGTTCGCTGGCACGTCTAAGCCAGGAGGGGTTAGAATATTCCGCGGGCAGCACTTAACCAGGGGGCCAGGGAGGCTAGGATATGTCGTTGCCAATGTCGGGCTAGGGCGTGTGATATTTCGCAGGCAGTTTAGGCCAGGGTGGTGAGGGTATTTCGCTCGTGTTGGTCCAGAGGGGTGAGGATAGTTCGCCGGCAACTTTAGGCCAAGGGTGCCAGGATGGCGAGGATATTACTACCAGTTTATGGCCATGGAGGTGAGGGATGTTTGCTGGCAGTTTCAGGCCAGTGTGGTGAGGATATGTCGATGGTACTTTTGGGCTGGGGGGTGCGGATCTGTCGCTTGCAGTTTGTGGCCACGGGGGGGCAGGATTTGTCTCTGCCATTTGTGGGCCAGGGAATTGATGTCAGACAGTTCACTGGCCGTGTTAGGCCAGGATGCATGTGAATATGTAGGTACGTCTGTCTGCATGCAGGTAGGTCTGTATGCATGAACTGTATGTATGTGTGTATGTATGTATGTGGATGCGTGTATATATGTATGTCTGTCTATATGTAGGGATGTAGGTTTGTAGGTATGTAGACATGTATGTGCGTAGGCATGTATGCATGTATGGTTGTATCTATATGTGTGTATGCATGTACATGTATATATGCGTATGTTTGTATACATGTATGTGTGTATGTTTGTATGCATGCATACATGCATGTATGCATGTATGTATGCATGCATGCACGTACGTACTATTGTATGTATGTTTGTATGTATGTATGTTTGTATGTATGTATGCATGTATGTATGTATGTGTAGGTCTACTCACCCCTTCGCGTGGGGCTGCTCGGGGGCCGAGGGGCGAACTGTCCTGTCAGTATCCCTCCTGCGTCTACTATCACTCCTCCTCCTCCTTCTCCTCCCCTCCTCCTCTTCATCCTCCTGAAACTTCTCGTGACGTTCTTCCCCCTCCTTCCTCCTACCGTTTGCTTTGATTTAGAAGACAGAACTCCCTACGGCTTGCCACTCTTATTTGTTTGCTTGTTTGTTTATGTTGGTGCTCTCTACCCGCATCTTCCACATGTCTTACTCACCCTTCACCCTATTCTCATGTCGCTAACCGACTCCGGACGATAATAATCTCCGTGGGATAACAAAGTTCGGGGGTCTGGCGGGGACAATCAGTTTTTTTTCCGGCGAAGGTGATGTTATGCTGATGGTGATAATGATGACGACGACGACGATGATGATGATGATGCTGATGATGATGATGATGATGATGATGATGATGATGATGATGCGCTCGTGTAAGCTGACCTTGTAGCTCTCGGCCACACGCTCGTGATTGCAGAAGCTGCAGTGGTGAGACCACCAGTGCCATGCTCAGCGTTTTTGATGCTGTTGCTAATCAACATAAGATGATAGCAACTTCGATTTGCAACTTTCCCCAGGGATTATCAAGTTCGTGTCCCTCCTGCCCCTCCTGCTGTTGATTCCTACATGTGGTCGGAGCAGAATCACCGATGTCATGACGAAACCGAAACCCAATCGACAGATTTTCAGTGTGCTCCCCGATAATGGCGACAACACCACAAACGCATACCGCAGACCCGATACGCATCGTCGCCATCCTCCTCATAATCTACAATCCCGCCCCCCCCCATGGCTCCACCTTTACCTTCCCCCACCACTGCCCACTCCCTTCACACTTGCTCTGTGTCCAATATCTGGCTCCTCCTACACTTGCCCTTGCCTCTTCGTCCTCCCCAGTCACCGTACCCTTTTGCGTCTCCGATTCCCATACACGAACAGCTCTGTTGCACCTTTGGTCCTCCTCTTCTCTTCTACCCCCTTCTGCTCCTCCTCTTGAGCGTGCTCCTTCTGCTCTTTTCTCTTGCCAGCGTAGCGTAGCCAGCGCTCCGAACGAAACAGCCCATTGCGGGTGCTCAGCACTGGTGCAAAAGCTTCTGGCAGGCGCCGATCGGCAGGGGCTGGTCGAGGTTGGTGGAGCGGGGAAGCCACATCATATGGCAGGGCGAGGACGAAATCGAGAGAGAGAGAGGAGAGATAGAACGATGGTGATAACAATGATTACAACAAGGCGGGACAGCGGGCGCGTGCGACAGGGAACGCAGAAGGGGGGCGCGCGGCTCTTCTTCGCGCCCTGGCGCCGCCCCCGCACCTCCGCCTCTGGAGCCAGGGCACCTCTCCGGCCCAGGCCGCGAGGCGCGGCTTTCTTCGCGCCCCCGCGGCTGGCCAACCAGACGCACCTCAACATAACCTCGCAGGGCGGGGAGTGGGGCGACGGAGAGAGCGCGCGAACGGAGATGGCACGACACGAGGATCGGTTGGAGCAACGAGGACCTCTGAGCAACCAGCCGAACTGCAGGGCGGCCAAATACGCCGGCTTCGCCCCGGCAACGCCTCCAGCCGCGCGTCGCGCCACGTGAGCGCAAAAAGCGGTCCTCCTCGATCTCTGGTAATGCACTCCCACAACGGGCACCCCGTCAGCCCAAGCCGCGATTCGGCGAAGCGCGGTTACCTTTGCGCCTTTGCGGGCGACCGAGTGCGGGCGCCCGAGGAATCAGAGGCCTGCAGCAAATGATCGCAGCCCCCCTGATCACCTTCCGCTGAAAGACAACTGGCGAACTGCACTGGAGGTCACCACAAGATCGTCAGATGACCCTGAGAAGGCCGTTATGGTTCACGTCCTGCACCAGCCCTGATCTAGACCAGATTTACACTGTCACCCAATATTATATTGTTACGTACCCTGTTACTACTCCTCCCCGTCTCCTTGCTCGTCCCCGCTTGGGACCCCTCTTCATTTTCATTGCCCCGCCCGCCTCCTAGCCTACTCATACATATCGGGGGCAGTACCTTGCATGTCCACTGCGTATTCAAATCCCACCAGCCCTTTGGGCGTGAGTGGTTTAGCGAGCTTTCTCTGTTCTCAACCCCCCAACCCCCTTCTTCCCCTTCGGGGAGGGGTTTACCCCTCCCCCTACCCCCTCCCCCTGGGTCTGGAGAGGGCGGGCGGCGGGTGGTCAGAGGGGTCTTTTTCGACTCCTGGGAGGGCTAAAAACGACACCCCTCACGAGGATTCTGCCCCCGACGGGGGGACGCACATAGAACCCTCTCCTCTTCTGTGAAACCAAAATCATTGATTTTACTACGGTTTCGGCCCCATTTTGGCCTTCTGAGGGGGCAGCGCTCCTCTTCCTTGTTCTCAAAATCATTGAGTTTACGAAGGTGTTGGGCTCATTTTGTCCTTCTCAAGGGGTAGCGCTCATTTGCGCTTCTGCGGAGGTCGCAAGAGGCCCCCAAGAGGCTCCAAGATGCCCCCAGGAGGCTCCCAAGAGGCCTCCAAGAGGCCCCCAAGAGGCCCCCAAGAGGCATCCAGAGGCTCCCAACAGGCCCCCAAAAGGCCCCCAAGAGGCCCAAGAGCCCCCAAGAGGCCCCCAAGAGGCCCCCAAGAGGCCCCCAAGAGGCCCCAAGAGGCCCCCAAGAGGCCCCCAAGAGGCCCCACGAGGAGCCCGAACGACTCACACCAGGACGAGGGGCCCGAACGACTCACACCACGAAGAGCCCGAACGACTCACACCACAAGGAGGAGCCCGAACGACTCATACCAGGACGAGGCGCCCGACCCATTCACACCACGAGGAGCCCGAACGACTCACACCACGACGCGGGCCTCGAACGACTCACACCACGAGGAGCCCGAACGAGTCACACCAGGAGGAGGGGCAGCGCTCATACAAGCCCCTCAAGAGGGCCCCCAGAAGTCCACCATATGGCCCCAAGAGGTCCCCAAATGGCCCACAAGAGGTCCCCAGGAGGCACCACGACGCCTCCATGAGGCCCAAAAGATACCCCCAAGAGGTCCCCAAGAGGCCCCAAGAGGCGCCGAAGACGCCCCAAGAGGCCTCCGAGCAGCTTCCAACAGACATCTACTACTACTCTTTCCCCTACGATTATTACTACTTGTACTTCTACTACTACTACTCATACTCGTTTCACTACATACTGGAAATACCACTACTACTACTACTACTACTACTACCACTACGACTACTACGACTACTACTACGACTACTACTACGACTACTACTACTACTACTACTACTCCTACTACTACTACTACTACTACTACTACTACTACTACTACTACTAGTACTACTACTTCTTCTTATTCTTCTTCTTCTTCTTCTACTACTACTACTACTAATTTTCATATTACTACTACTACTCCTGCTACTACTACTACTACTACTACTACTACGACTACTGATACTACTGTCACTACTACTACTACTACTACTACTACCACCACTACTACTACTACTACTACTACTACTACTACTACTACTACTACTACTACTACTACTACTACTACTACTACTACTACTACTACTACTACTACTACTACTACTACTGTACTACTACTACTCCTACGACTACTACTAACTACTACTACTACTAAGTGTTCGTTAAAAACTACGTTGCTACGACTATACTGCGACTCAACTACGAATAAAATAAGCAACGATACGAAGAAGAATAAAAGAAGTGAAATGAAAACTATACAACGACGAGAATAGATTAGAGACATAAGGAACACGTTGGAAGCGACGACACGACTACGTAAGAACGAAAGGAAGGAGATGAGAGCAAATTGGACGGCTACGGTACGTTTACTACTGACACGCAGGTACGGAATATAGTACCGCTACGACCACTACGGGGTTAAACCACAAGTCGGAGAGGCGACGGAACTACGGGGCCGCCAATTACCTCTCTCTCGAAAACTACACTACGCGACGACTACTACTACTACTACTACTACTACTACTACTACTACTACTACTACTACTACTGCTACTACCACTACCAGTACTACAACTGATCCTACTGGTACAACGTCTACTACTACAACTAGGAGCCGAAGAGGAGGAAGAGGAGGAGGGAGAGAAGGCGATGGGAGGCAAGACAAAAGGCGGTCGTTCACCAGTCTTACACGTAACCGACTCTGTCGACTCACACGACGGCGACGTCCTGGACCAGAATGCATGTGGTGTGCGTCGTTGGGGCCCCTCGCCCTGGTGTGAGTCGTTCGGGCTCTTCCTTGTGTGAGTCGTTCGGGCCCCTCGCCGAACGACTCACACATCGAGGAGGGGCCCGAACGACCCTGTCCAGGAGGGGGGACCCGAACTACTCACACCAGGAGGAGGGGCCCGAACGACTCACACCACGAAGAGCCCGAACGACTCACACCACAAGGAGGAGCCCGAACGACTCATACCAGGACGAAGCGCCCGACCCATTCACACCACGAGGAGCCCGAACGACTCACACCACGACGCGGGCCTCGAACGACTCACACCAGGACGAGGCGCCCGACCCATTCACACCACGAGGAGCCCGAACGACTCACACCACGACGCGGGCCTCGAACGACTCACACCACGAGGAGCCCGAACGAGTCACACCAGGAGGAGGGGCAGCGCTCATACAAGCCCCCCAAGAGGGCCCCCAGAGGTCCACCATATGGCCCCAAGAGGTCCCCAGATGGCCCACAAGAGGTCCCCAGGAGGCACCACGACGCCTCCATGAGGCCCCAAAGATACCCCCAAGAGGTCCCGAAGAGGCCCCCAGGAGGTTCCAAGACGCCCCCAAGAGGCCCCCAAGAGGCCCCACGAGGAGCCCGAACGACTCACACCAGGACGAGGGGCCCGAACGACTCACACCACGCAGAGCCCGAACGACTCACACCGCAAGCAGGGGCCCGAACGATTCATACCAGGACGAGGCGTCCGACCGACTCACACCACGAGGAGCCGGAACGACTCACACCACGACGCGGGTCTCGAACGACTCACAACACGAGGAGCCCGAACGAGTCACACCAGGAGAAGGCAGCGCTCATACAAGCCCCCCAAGAGGGCCCCCAGAGGTCCACCATATGGCCCCAAGAGGTCCCCAGATGGCCCACAAGAGGTCCCCAGGAGGCACCACGAGGCCTCCATGAGGCCCTACAGATACCCCCAAGAGGTCCCCAAGAGGCCCCAAGAGGCGCCGAAGACGCCCCAAGAGGCCTCCGAGCAGCTTCAAAAAGACATCTACTACTACGTTTTCCCCTACGAGTACTACTACTTGTACTACTACTACTATTCATACTCGTTTGACTACATCATCTCGTACTACTACAACTACAACTACACTTACGACTACTACCAGATCTACTCGTACTACTATTTGTCCTACTACTACTACTAGAACTACTACCACTACTACTACTACTACTACTACTACTACTACTACTACTACTACTACTACTACTACTACTACTGCTACTGCTACTACTACTACTACTACTACTACTACTACTACCACTGTCACTACTTATTACTACTACCACAACTTCCATACAGACCACTGCTCTCGTGACTGCCTCTCTTACTGAGGCAACTAGTGCGACGACGACGTTGACGACTACGTTTGCTACTACCGTTGATACTGGAAATACCACTACTACTACCACTACGACTACGACTACTACTATTACTACTACTACTACCACTACTACTACTACTACTACTACTACTACTACTACTACTACTACTACTACTACTACTAATATTACTCCTACTATTACTACGACCACTACTACTACTACGACTGCTATTTATACTACTACTACTACTACTACTACTACTACTACTACTACTACTACTACTACTACTACTACTACTACTACTTCTACTAGTACTACTATTACTACGACTACGACTACTACTACTACTACTACTACTACTACTACTACTACTACTACTACTACTACTACTACTACTACTACTACTACTGCTACTACCACTACCAGTACTACAACTGATCCGACTGGTACTACTTCTACTACTACGACTAGGAGCCGAAGAGGAGGAAGAGGAGGAGGGAGAGAAGGCGATGGGAGGCAAGACAGAAGGCGGTCGTCCTCGAGTCCTACACGTAACCGGCTCTGTCGACTCACGCGTCGGCGACGTCCTCGACCAGAATGCAGGTGGTGTGCGTCGTTGGGGCCCCTCGCCCTGGTGTGAGTCGTTCGGGCCCTTCCTTGTGTGAGTCGTTCGGGCCCCTCGCCGAACGACTCACACATCGGTGTGAGTCATTCGGGCCCCTCGCCGAACGACTCACGCATCGAGGACTACTACTACTGCTACTGCGACTACCACTACCAGTACTACAACTGATCCTACTGGTACTACTTCTACTACTACGACTAGGAGCCGAAGAGGAGGAAGAGGAGAGGGAGAGAAGGCGATGGGAGGCAAGACAGAAGGCGGTCGTCCTCGAGTCCTACACGTAACCGACTCTGTCGACTCACACGACGGCGACGTCCTCGACCAGAATGCAGGTGGTGTGCGTCGTTGGGGCCCCTGCCCTGGTGTGAGTCGTTCGGGCCCTTCCTTGTGTGAGTCGTTCGGGCCCCTCGCCGAACGACTCACACATCGGTGTGAGTCGTTCGGGCCCCTCGCCGAACGACTCACACATCGAGGAGGGGCCCGAACGACTCTGTCCAGGAGGGGGGGCCCGAACTACTCACACCAGGAGGAGAGCACCGAACGAATCCACTGCGCCGTGCTAGCGGCCACACCCACGGCTAAAACTGCCTGAGATCCCAGTGTGGCAAAGTAGCGATACCACCCATTATTGATGCAGCGGTGTCTCACAAGGTACTCCCAGTACTGGACGAGAGACTATACACCATCTCAGCCCACTGCCAGACACCCGAAGGAACCCCGCAATCACCAATAATAAGAGGCAATAGCGGCGAGTACACTAACCAGCACCATCACCTGAGCAGAATAACAAGCACCAGTACAGAATACAGAAACCAGTACCAGCGAACCCACGAACAGAAACTCAATTGAGGCAACATCCCGTCTCCCCACTCGCTCTCCCCAGTCGTCCAATCCACTGTATCCAAACGTCATCTCACCAATGAACCATCACTGAGTACAGAAACCCGCGCTCCCACCAGAACAGGGTAACCAGCACCATCACGGAGTACACTAATCAACACCAGAGAACCAAAGCACGAGAGACTATACACCATCTCATCCCAGTGCTGGACACCCGAAGGAACCCAGCAATCACCAATAATAAGAGGCAATAACGGCGAGTACAGTAAAAAAACACCATCACCTGAGCAGAATAACCAGCACCATTACAGAATACAGAAACCAGCCCCAGAGGTAGTGTCGCCAGTAATACGACTGAGACGACGAGCTGCGCGCCGAACCTCATCGTCCCCAGGCTTTGCTCCACCATTCTGGCATCGGTTGCATCTCGCCCAAGAACTTGCGGTCGTCGGCGGATATCGCTCCGTCGCTGCCCGGCCAGCGTTTCTCTCCGAAAAAGACGGGGGTCAGCGGGCATTTGGCCTGGTGAATGCGGCAATGGCACTTGCACTTTCGCTGGCTCTTCTGCAGTGCTTTGCGCAGGTGGCGCACTCGTTCTTCGACGTCAGCGACGCACTCCTTGCACTGTAGCTTCATGCGATTGTGATTCTTGTGATTCCTCAATTGCGTTTGGTTGAACTTACGGGCGCCGAACCTGCAAGTGCACCTCTGGCACATGTACGTCTCCAGATCCGTCGGGTCGAATCCTAGCGCACGGCATGCTTTGCAAACCAAAGTTCTGCCCTTTGAAGACGCGTGATTCTTGCGTTCAGACTTCGACCAGTACTTCAGTTCATACGCCGGTGTACATTTCCCACACCGCAGCTTCGTCTGACAGTCCAGACACACCAAACGGGACTTCTCTCGCCTCTTCGCGTTGTACAGCACGTATTTGTCGAACGCGAGGCTGCCCAAGAGCTCCAAGCAATCTTCGCACTGGTGCTCCTCGATGTTGCCGGGCGCGAACCCTTTCTCTGCGCAGCCGGGGCACGCGAGGTCTATATCGGCACACCGATGATGTTTCATAATATTCGGGCCCCACACACCCTCGGCAAAAACATCTTTGCAAGCAGCACACCCGTGGCTCTGCGGGGTCAGGCTCTTCTTCCAGTCATCACGTTCCACACGCCGCTTGCATATTGAATGATCTGCCGGGATTCTCCTTGGAGCGTTGCCATCGGCCACCCCTTGGGAAGCCTCGGGCGCCCGCGCAGACGGACAAGGCATTGGGCAGCTCTCGCGCGCGCAGTCCATGCATCTCGTCCACCTCCCTTGCGACACGTACTTCTCGTAGAAGTCGGCAGCTGCTTTCATGCCGAAGTCGCGAGCGTCGAGCATGTACTCCTGCTTCCCTTTGAGGTAGCAGCAGGCGCGCAGGTGCTGCCTCGCCATGGGGTCCATCTTCTCACACCCAGCGGCCTCGTCATCAAGCGTACTCCATTCATGGATCGCCTCGTCTGCTGTGATCTGGCCAGACAGCTTCCGCATCAGTCGCTCGGGCCCCACTGGGTTGCCGAGGCCGAACAGAAAAGTGGAGAACGGCTGCATGACGCAGATGTTTGGCAATCGCTTCACTCTGGACAAGCATACGTAGGCAGCAATCTGAGCTGTCATGGACGCCCTGCTGGACCAATGCTGCAGGTCCGCGAATGCCGCTTCCAACGTCGCCCCCTGGATCATGTGAGCGGTGGACGCGAAGTCGGGGAGAATCCAGAAGCCCGTGCGTCGAGCTTCGATGCCCGTGTGCTTGTTGACTTTCCAGGTCCTGGATCTTCGCTTCAACGGGTATACGCCCGTCGGCAGCTTCCCTATTGTCCATTGTGCTTCTGGGAAATGGATGTAGATCACCAAGGGCAACCTCTCCAATATGAACTCGCCATCGATTTCCTGGGGGCTGCAATTAGGCGCCAGAGTCCATCCGTAAATCACTCCCTTTCGATGTCTGTAGAGTTGTCTGCTTCGATCGACGTTGTCCGTCAACCGAATGGGCATGCCTTTGGCCAATGGGTAGATGCTCGGAATGTTGCCCGTCTCCTGGTCGTGCCTCTTCAGCCAGGAGAACAACTTCTCGTCCAATTTCTCCTTCGGCAAATCGCGATCTCCTGGATGCAGCGGCACACCTCGAGCGTAGCACCACGAGAGCTGAACGTTCTTCTGCTTGGCAAACTCCCTCGCGCGTAGGTTCGTCGCGAAGTACCTGGGCACGCTGAAGGTGTACAGAGCAGGTGCGCCGCTGAATGGGTTCATGCGAAGCTCTGGCGCCAGCGAGTCAGTGTCGGTCAGAACCCTGTGTCTCTTGCCTCGCTCCGCACGGCACTCTTCGCACTCGCCCTCTGGCGAGTTCAGAAACGCCGCCATGTCGGCGCACCCTCCTGAGAAGCGCCCCCCCCAAGTCTTGCGATACGGGCCCAGTGCTGGGTCGTCCACCACGTCGTCGTTGCAAACGCACTTGCCCGAGCTCGGGAACGTCAACGTCGGGAGCCCGTGGAAGTAGCTGTAGTCCTCCATGCTGAGATTTCCAACTCTGCACTGGCCCAGAAACGAGTTGTACCATGCATCGTCACACCTCATCAATTCGGTCAACTGCCAGAAAGATCGCACGCTATCGACGCCGTCTTGCCAGAACAGCTCCAACGCGCGGTGCGCGCACCCTGCGGGCACGTCCAGAGGGTTGGATGCCAGGAAGGTGCCCGTCACGGGGTGCAACTGCCAAAAATCAGCGCACATGACCACGTTCACTCCCCCGAAGGCGCGATGCAATTCCCCCGCCCTCTTCTTGTACGTGCCCCTCGCACGGACACCGGCACTGACCACTCGTTCCAGGGTGCCCAGCAGCTCCGCGGACATCATGCTCACCTGGAAATCTTGCATACAGAACATCTCTTTTTCTGTCTGCGCTGAGCTATGCTCATTGCCTCGACAGGTCTTGCAAACATGGAGACGCCCGGGGCACACTAGAGAATTATCAGAATTGGCCCAGATGCCGCCGTTGGAGGTGACGAAGAGCCCGAACGACTCACACCACGTGCAGCCCGAACGACTCACACCAGGACGAGGGGCCCGAACGACTCGCACGACCACGAACTCCAACGCGACTCGCACCAGGAGGAGCTCGAAGGCCTCACACCAGGACGAAGGGCCCGAAAGACTCACACCAAGAGGAAGAGCCCCAACAATCCACACACGAGGACCCCGAACGACTCACACCACGTCGAGGGCACTCAACAATGTACTCCATGGAGTGACTCGTTCGGTGCCCTCGGGACCTCGTCGATGATGATCACGCGCAGGGCCCCGCACTTCATGGACTGCTTGTGCCTGTTGCCCGTGGCATTCCCGTCGTCGTTCCGCGCCGGGATGCCGCTCCAGTGGTGCACCGTGTGGCCGTTGATCTGCGCCGCCATGGCATTTTGAAACGCCAAGCGCACGAACTAACGCCGTGCTCCCAACCGAGACCTTCCTCCATTAAGTACCGCATCCAGCCAATGACGGCACTTTTTCCGGTGCCCAGAAATCCGTGCACTACGTCCAGCAGAGGCTCCTCGGAATTCTGGCTCACGTTGCCCTGCTGCTTCTCCAGCCACTCAATCTTCAAACGTCGAACAAAGTGTTCGAGAAACTGGCGCTGTTTCTCGTTCGGGATCTTCGAGCTCGCCAATATGGAAGCAAACGCTTTGTCGATGCTGGTGAAGCCATTCCCTGCAGGGTTGAACGAAGCAGCAGCTTCACGCTTCTCGTCGAAGGGAGCATCGTGTGCCTTCTGGCTCGTGCCACTTGCGGATAGAGCTGCGAGGTGGTCCTGGTACGCATCCTCGAAGATATGTCCCGGACACGCACGGTCTCCAGCCTCGACGCCAGAGGGTTCCGTCTTCCACACTCGCTCTCCGATGCGGTGGCTTTGTTCATACTCGTGCAGTCGGGCACTTTTCTTCATCCGGCTGTTCTCCGAAGCTTTCACCTTCGCTTTCGCCGAGGCGGTCCACTTCTCGCCGAGGCTGTCCTCTTCTTTAGCCGATTGGAGCAGTTGCTGAAACTTTCCACCAGGGAGGCTCAGCGGAGGCATATCTTGCTCTTCTTCCGACGCATCTGCCTCGCTCTCATCATCTGCCGCCTTGCCAGACGACGCCATCGTATTCAGCAGGAAACTCTGGATGAGTTTCGCCGCTGCCTGGCTGACCACGTTCCCGCGCACGTACTCGTCCCAGGCGGTCTTCCAGGATACGCTGTCCAACGTCGATGGCGTCCCTGTTGAGGCTGTCTTCTTGGTCAGCCTACACGAAGCTCGAACTTGGGGCGACTGGTGCTGGGCCTCCTGCCAATGCCGCAGTACCGTTAACTCCATCCCCAACATACTCAGGTGAGGCACAGTCACGTCTCCTCCATAGAGCGTCCAGGGACGGAAAAATAAACTGCAATACTGAGCGTTGTACGTCGAACTTTTGTGTACGCTGGGCATGGGCAAGCCTTCGATGACCACCACGTCCGGCCTCGCTTTCCTGACCAGAACCCATGAGTGGCAGAAGACACCTGCGTCCTGCGGAAACACGAAATACTCGTCTGCCTCGGGTGTCACTGCTATGTAATGCTCTCCAGGCTTGGCGGCGACTTCCCCATCCTTGTACTGTTTGCTCCTGATTAATTGCTGGCCTTCTTTTGTCCACGCATACGCGGTGCCAGGTTGCGGTTCAAGTAGTGCGTCGGAACCAGTAGTGGTTCGCACCTCCACTGCCGCAAGAACTCGTACGCCGACAACAACTTCCAAGGGTGCTGCACCGGGCGAAATCCGTAGGAGTCGAACTCGTTCACTCTCGATCGGTCTGTCCGCGCGTGAGGTTTGCGAGCCGGCGGCACGTACGTCGTCACGCTGCTGTCCTTCATCTGCGACCCATTCTGGGATGTTTCCAACTTGTTCATCCACGCCCGCCCATCAATCGTATGCTCGTGGAAGGTCCGGATGCACTCTGCCTTCAGAAGGTCGCTCTGGTCCAGATTACAGCACAGGTTGCACACTTCCACGGCGCCTCGGTACGTGCTGTTCATCTCGAGTTCCGTTATCAGTCTCCCGCTGCTTGCTCTGAGCTGAACCGCTGTCCCTCTGCCCTGTATCTTCGCCCTCAAGGTAAACAGCTTGTCTACGCATTTCTTGGTCTCCAAAGTGCCCGCAGGCTGTCGCTTGCCAATGTATCCCCCGAATTATCCATTCGTAACTACCTGCGTGCGCTGAATTGCTCGAGTGGCTCTCCCCAGACTCTGTTTCTTCATGATGCAGCGTTTCTTCTTGCAACAAGTCTCATGCGTTTGCTCGGTGATCGGCAGTCGGTCATTGGGTTTCACGTCACTGTTGCCCCCTGCAAAAGCGACGCACAGGCCCGGCATGCACCCGTTCAGCCACTCCTCATTGCGCAGTCCGAGAGTTTGCCCCAGCCAATTTCGGACTCCGCTTGTGCGCAAAGTGAACTTCTTGGCGATGCCCTTGCAAACCAGCAGCGGCGCCGTCATCCACTCGGGAGACACTCTCTTGGTCCACGGCGCCTTGTGCTCGCACTCTCTCTTGTTCTTCTTGGAGGCGCAGGCGTTGGGCACCAAACGCTTCTCCTGCTTGGTCTTCAAATCCATTGCCAGTCGATGAATGTGGTGCTGGCACCGACACATGAAATACTGTAGAGCGCCGTTGAACTTCTCCTTGAAAGTGGCGTCGTCGCAGAGCAGGCCGAGCTTCTGAGCTTCCCCTGGAGCCCCCTGCGCGGACGAGCGCAGACCAGCTCTTGCGTCATCATACAAGAACCGAAGCAAGCGGCCCAATTTCAACTCCCCCCATGCTGACGATCCAGAGCATTCGGACGACTCCGAGTATGTCGGGAAGTTCTGCTCCAGCGAAGTTCTCTCTCTAGCAAATTGGTCCACGTCAGGGTATCTCTCACAACAGATTTGCCCGAGGAAATGCTTCAGCTCCGTCGCATTCACAAGACCTTCCTCGATTTTCTGCGCGATCTCCTTCAGCGTGGCGAACTGGTGCAGGCGCTGAACGAACATGAAAAAATGATAATGCAGCCCCCCCGTCGTTTTCTGAGCCTCCACGGCGCCGAACAAAGCGTCCACGCGCCCGGCAATGCCTCCCATGGCTTCAGCGTTGCTGCCCAGGGCGTCCTGACACGGCGATCCAGACTCAGAGCACTGCGGACAGCGAGGGCACATGCGCACTCCGAGCATCGTCTCCAAGACCGTGCGGATCTGCACGAAGAATGCGTTGCAGGCGGCCCAGGGGTCCTCTGCGAGGAACAAGCGACGCGTGTCATATCCAGGAATGTGGACCTCAAACTCGTCCTCTGGCGACGGCTCCAGGCTCGGCGAATCGCTTCTTGCCCACTGCTGTCTCCTGCTCTCGCTTGCAACGAAGGGATCGTCCTGGCGGTGCCTGCTGAGCCTGAGCGCTAGATAGTTGTGCCGCTCTCCTGGGGAAATAATACAAAATATGCCATTCCCATAGTTAACGCAAGCCCAGATCCCCAGGTGCCCAATCTTCGTCCGAATCTCCTGCGTGCCTGGAATGGCCCGGCATCGAAAGCGGAAATCAGCTAAGAGTCGCCGCTGCAGGTTGCCGAGGCCGACTGCGAAAATCAGCTTACTGGCATCATTGTTGATCTTTCGGCGTCTGCCATCGGGTAACGTGTAGTAACCCTTCTCGAGCTTCCGGAGTAAATCGGCAGCGGCAATGGCAGCGTCAGTCTGTACGCTCTCTGCGCTTTGGCCTTGCAAACGTTCCCCTCTCTTGATGCTCAAGCTTGCTCCCAGATTGACGCGTTCACGAAAATATAGATTCCACAAGGCCGGCGCAGACCCCCAAGTGCGTCGGAACTGGCCTTCTATCCGCTGCGGCAAGCCGCGCGTGAGATCGAACAACCTCACTGTGGTCGCTGGCCCCGTTGCAAAATGCGCGTTCGGTAGCTTCCGCTGGGCTACGCCCACTGACGGCTCGAGCCACCTGTGCAGAAGCCCACGTGGAGTTGGGAGATCTTTCGTCTCTGGTCGACGCCAACAAGGTTGGTGCGGGACGTCGTAACCGCCAACAGCACGCGGCAGCGTGAACGGAAACGCCATGCCCAGGTACCAGGCGGTATGCTGATTCGTCAGGTCCGTCCCACTCTGGATGTTGACATCGCCGAACCTGGCAAAAACGGACTTGTAATTCTCCGAGGTGTTCGACTGGGCTCTGGTGCTCCGCTCAGCGACGATATATGACGGACTCAACGCTGAGACGAAATCCTGCACCCGTCTTGCCGGCTCTGGAGGCGTGGCAAGTTTGTCTTGAACGAGGGAATCTGCAGCCCCTTCTACCTGTTGCACCGCATCCTGCACTGCCTGCGGGATGAACTTCGCCTCCCCGTATTTCTCTGCGTACTTCTGGGAATATCTTTCGTGGAGGCGGGGTGCTACTCTGTCGAATGAGTTCAGGCCGCTGTTGCCATACCCTGGACAGCCGCTGTCGCGCATGAACTCCATCAATTTGCGCATTACGGGGATGCGCAACGTCAGCCCTTTCAGGTGCTGCGCCAAGTCTTTGCTGCCCCCTTTGATGCGCATGTTCACCAGCATCGCCAACGTTTCCTCCGAATGTGGCACTCCGAGAGCATCCTGCAGCAACTTCAGCCGGTCCCCGTGGATCTCTTCGGCGTGCTGGGAAGCTTCGCGACAACATCTCTCGATGTCGTCCCAAGGCATGGAGAAGCTGAAGAGGTTGCCCTTCACCTGCGTTCTGGCTTCAGGCTTGCCGAGCGGCACGTCGATGAGATTGCCATACGGGGCCTCCAGGTAATACACCAACATAGTACTCCAAACCGTGCAGCACGCCGCGCACTCCAGCCACGTGACGTCGTTATCCACAATGTATCGACTCACGTGGCCGTAGTAATGGTCGCTGGCTAAACTCATGGGGATGGCCCCGCCGTCGAAGAACGAAGATGCCGCCTCGTGATCCCTGAGTTTACCTGTGCAGTCGCGGCATACTGGCACCTCGCACTGCGGGCACAGTTTCCTACAGAACGGCGGCGTCTCCCAATCCACCGAATGTCTGTCGGGACACGCAAGACATCTGACGTCCTCAGCACATCCGAATAATTGCCCCGCTCTTCCTTCGAAGGTAAACTGGACGGCCCACCGAGACACGTGGCGCTCCTGGCTGTCCAAACAGGTGCTCAAGGGTTCACTTAACAGCCTTTGTCCTCTCCACGGGCACGCCTTGCTTGTCTCCACGTCCCGATCCACATACCGCTTCTGCCATAGGTCGAACCCGCAATAATTAAGCAGCGCCCCAGGGAATTAATTGCTTTTCAACATCTTGAAAAGCAGCCTCTTTCCAATATCTAATCTCAACGCTGCCAGAAGCGAAGGACATGGAACTCGACTCCAGATATGCTGGCGGGTACCCTGCGCAGGTCGTGAAGTTGGCCGCATATGAAACAGGCCAGAAATCTCGTCGTCTCGTCGTTGTACCGCAGAGCGAGCAGGTTCAGGGCTCGCCGGGTTGTCGACAGACCCAGCATTGGCCACCGCTCCCGTTCGGCTACAGCCATGGCCCCGTATACGTAATCCAAATTCGTCATCCAAGGAATGTCGTTGTTACAAATCTCACGTATCATACTCGCATGCGTGCGATCCATGGCGCCCCCAGTAATATGATGCAGGAAAACTGCTCGGTCATTTGTGTGAAAACGGCAAGCGCCGCTCTGGGTGTCCTGGAAGGGACACGAGTACAACGGCAACTTCACTCCAGTTTCCAGGTCGGCCACTGTCAAACTAGCGCCATCAGCTCTCAGCGGCAACGTGGGCCGTTCTCGCATGAGTTTACGTAGTTCTCGGCAGCGGCCATCAATCACATCCATTTCTACGGGCACTCCACCCACCTGCTCAGCATGGGCGCGAACTGCAAAATATTGCTCCTCCACGCCGTCGCCCTCTTCGCTTTCAGACTCCTCGCCAGCACCTTCGCTTGACTCCGAAGCCAAGCCTTGGTCTTTGTCAGTTGCCTCGACCGCCAGCGTTCCTGCCTTGCCCGGGAGCTGGGACCCCAAGAAATCGAGCATGTCCGTGACGCACTGACCTCCATCCCTCGCGGCGACAGCTGGCATTGCCGAGGCTGCGCCCTGGCTTGCCGCAGCATTCACGTGATCGTCGCAAAAAGCGTCTCATCCACTATGAGTCTCGAAAGCCTGCTTCAGTTGCAATCCAGAGCTTCCGCCAATGCCGCGCCGCCCAGCGCGCGCCCCAGACGGCGGCGGCGGCAGTGGGGCGCACTCGTTACTCTGACCCTGCTGCTCTCGCTTGACCTCCTCCCCTGTCCTGGATCGCTTGGCCGCGGCACTCCCATCATCCTGCCGCGTCACTTGCCCCGACGCTCTATCGTTCCCGTCTCCACCGTTCCTCTCTTCGGCGGGGGGCCCTGCCGGAGCTCTGTCACTCTGGGTTCGCAAGCGCTTCGCCTCTCTGTGCCCATCCTCTCCAGTGGAGCCATCGCCGCCCGAGCTTCTTCCCCTTTCAGGCAACTGCTCTTGCGGGCGTACCCGCAGCCGCTCGAAATGTGTTCGGACGGCACCCTGTCCGCCGTTATCTCGAAGGGACGTGGCCACCACTGGCAGGCTCGGGTCTCCGACGTGCGAACGAGGGTATGTCAACTCGTGCCTCGACGAGCAGTGCACGAAAATAACTACATTCTGCATCTTGCAACGCGCCAGCGCAAGCAGCTCGATATCGCTGAGATAATAATATGCGCGCGTACTCATGGCTTCCAAATAAGCAGGATAGACGGCATTGAAGAAATTGGCGGGCAAGCCAGCAGATTGGTAGTTGCATTCCCTGGCCTTGTCGACAGACTCTGCGAAAGCCGTTATCGGTTCCAGGTCGACGCCACCGTCGAAATCGAGGCCGTCAACCACGTCGTGGATCTTACTCAACAAAAACAAATCGAATGAGTTCTGAAGGCGCGCATCCCCAACGACACTTCTGTGCCACTCTCGAGCGCCAGGGGTTCTTGCGAACAGCGCTTCATACTTGCTCAGGCAGCGTCTTCCACATAACTCATCAGATGCTTCTGCGGTGTACTTATCCAAGAAGCCCAAGGATCGCATCACCGGCATTATAAAAAACATCCTCAAATTCTTCGACGCAGAGAGAACCAAACTCTTGCAATATCCTTGCTTTACACTCCCTGTGCACTTCGAACGTATATATTTCATCCCGGCATGCCTCAACGCAGCGCTGAGCCACGTCGAAATGGGATTGCAGAAGGCAGTGCCACACGTGCTCACCTTCGTTATCTCCAGCGTGCAGCGAGGCGCCGAAGGGGTTGGTCTGCTTCGCAAAGGGTTGGATCAAATCCCAGAGCGCCCATTCCATGTCGCCCAGCAGCTCCTCGGACGACAGCCTCGATTTGAAGATGTCAGCGGTGGGACCGAATGCTTCGCGGAGAAACGAGCGAGCGTCGCGCTTGACCAGCTCACCCCTCTCCCACTCGCCCCACGCAGAATGAATGGCGCACGCACCGTCTCCAGCTGCAGGCATCGTCTCCATCAGCATCCCCTGCAATTCTCGCACCGCTCGGGGCAAGGGCGCGTAAACCTCACGTAAGTCCACGACTGGCATCTCTGTGAACTCTGCTGCACGCCCTCAGGTATTAGGAAGAATAGCGTCCGTGCGGAGCTAAACTCACTGCACAAGTGATACGCGGAGCTCGCAGTAGAGCCTCGCGCAGATGGATGGGCACTGGTCGAGACTAGCTTGGGCCAACCTGACTTGCACCACAATGTCTACGGAAAATCGCGACTGAATCGTAGCGCCTTCTACCCTCTGACGGCAAAATGCTTCTGGACCCTAACTGTTAGCACACTCCCCTGTGGAGCCCAGTCCCTAGTCTCGACTCCCAGGAATAAGCAAAGCCGGGAGAACACGAACCGACAGAGATAGGAAAACACCGCGAAGCCTTGCAGCGGGGGAGAGGGGATGGGGCCAGGCCAGCAGCTCGGTTGGCATCATGCGCGCCAGTGAATGGAGATAACGCATAGTGTTCAGAATGAATGCGTTCAGTACGACTAGGAGAGCTATGCTCATTACCTCCACATACCACGCGGTTACCACACATTTACATTCCAATGCACGGAGTCACCTGTGGAGGGTGGTTCTGGCAAACGTCTCTTCATGTTTGTGGAGGGCGGGCAGAGAGACGATCCTTCTCGCGCAAATCTCGTCTGCATGGCGACCCTTGGGGGACCACTAGCGGGGTTGCAAGACCTTGCCATCGCAGCAACGTTCACGACGCGCAGGCACAGCGCTCCACAACACACATGCATGGAGACGCCTTAACGACTCACACCAGAACGAAAGGCCCCCACGATTCATACCGCAGAGAGCCCCAACAACTCACATACTGGGAGGGGCCCGAACGACTCACCCCAGAACGACAGCCCGAACGACTCCACCAGGACGAGAGACCCCGAACGACTCACACCACGAGCAGCCCGAACAACTCACACGCAAAAAGGCGTCAGAGCGACTCACACCAGGGCCAGGAGCCCGAACGACTCACACAGCGAGGAGCCCAACCTATTCACACACCAGGCGGAGCCCGAACGACTCACACCAGGACGAGGGGCCAACCACTCACACCACGAGGAACCCGAACGACTCCCACACAAAGAGGAGCCCGAACGAGTCACACCAGGACGAGGGGCCCGAACGACTCACACCACGAGGAGCCCGAACGACTCACACACAAGGAAGTACCCGAAGCACTTCCACCACGAAAGACGAGGTGCCCCAACGACGCACACCACGAGGAGACGGAACTATTCACACACAAGGAGGAGCCCGAACGACGCACACCAGGACGAGGGGCCCGAACTACTCACATCACGAAGAGCCTGAACGACTCACACACAAGGAGGGGCCCGAAGGACTCACACCAGGAAGGGCGAAGGGCCCCAACGATGCACACCACGAGGAACCAACGATTCACATATGTGCGACGCACAGAACACCGAACTCCTGCATTAGCTCTGTCTTGCGCTCCTATGCAGTTCGAATGTCCCTGGTTCTTCTCGACAGGCCTCCGCACAGCACAGAGCAACGTCGACATGAGATCGACGAAGGCAGAGCCACCCAGGGCAGTGCAGGGGGGAGGGCTCGGGCCAGCAGCTCGGTTGGCATCGTGCTTACTAGTGCTTGGAGATTACGCATAATGTTTCTTAGGAGTGCTGTAACACAAGGACCAGTCTCAACGACTCACTCCAGAACGAGAAGCCCCAACGACTAACCCAAGGGAAGCCCGAACCACTCACACACACACACAAGGAAGGGCCCGAAAGACTCATACCACGAAGGACGAGAGGTCACAACGACTCGCAGATGCTGGCGGCGACGTCGACGACGACGACAAGGTCCATGCTTACGATGACAACGATGAGTTCGGACACGACAATTCTATGGACGACGGCGTCGACGACCCAGCGATCTTCCCCGACCTGTCCTGCAGTGCGCACGCGGCACGAAATGCTAAACTGATCAGGCTCGCCCATGAAGTCGGGCGCTGGCGGCAGGCGGCAGGTTCGGAGGGAGAGGTAGAAGAGAAACAGAAGGAGAAACTCGCCTCCCAGATCGGCCCCCTTGACCAGATCTGTAGACTCACGGAACTCAGAGAGTGCACGTGCTGGGCCAGACTTCAGGTGGTGTGAGTAATTGGGGCTCCTCGCCCTGGGGCGAGTCGTTCGGGTTCTTCCTTGTATGAGTCGTTCAGGCCCCTCGCCGAACGACTCACTCATCGAAGAGAGGCTAGAACGACTCTGTCCAGGAAAGGGGACCCGAACAACTCACAACAGGAGGAGATCACCGAAGGAAATCACTGCACCGTGGTAGCGGCCACACCGTCGATAATACTGCTATCTCCCGGTGCGGCAAGGTAACGACATCACCCAGTACTGATGCAGCGGTGAATCATCAGGTAATCCCAGTACTGGACGTGAGACCATGCACCATCGCAGCCCACTGCCGCACACCCGAAGAAACCTAGCAATCTCCCAGGGTCAGAAGCAAAAACGGCGAGTACAGTAATCAGCAGCATCACCTGAGCAGAATAAGCCCCTCTCCCACTCGCCCCACACAGAATAAATGGCGCACGCACCGTCTCCACCTGTAGGCATCGTCTCCATCAGCATCCCCTGCAATTCTCGCACCGCTTGGGGCAAGGGCGCGTAAACCTCACGTAAGTCCACGACTGGCATCTCTGTGAACTCGGCTGCACGCCCTCAGGTATTGGGAAGAATAACGTCCGTGCGGAGCTAAACTCACAGCACAAGTGATACGTGGAGCTCACGGTAGAACCTCACGCAGATGGATGGGCACTGGTCGAGACTAGCTTGGGCCAGCCTGACTTGCACCACAATGTCTACGGAAAATCGCGACTGAATCGTAACGCCTTCTGCCCTCTGACGGCAAAATCCTTGTGGGCCCTAACTGTTAGCACACTCCCCTGTGGAGCCCAGTCCCTAGTCTCGACTCCCAGGAAGAAGCAAAGCCGGGATAACACGAACCGGCAGAGATAGGAAAACACCGCGAAGCCTTGCAGCGGGGGAGAGGGGAGGGGCCAGGCCAGCAGCTCGGTTGGCATCATGCGCGCCAGTGAATGGAGATAACGCGTAGCGTTCAGTATGCATTCAGAACGACTTGGAGTTCTATGCTCATTACCTCTACCTACCACGCGGTTACCACGCATTTAAATTCCAATACACGGAGTCACCTGTGGAGGGTGGTTATGGCAAACGTCTCTTCATGCTTGTGGAGGGCGGGCAGAGAGACGCTTCTTCTCGCGCAAATCTCGTCTGCATGGCGACCCTTGGGGGACCACTAGCGGGGTTGCAAGAATTTGCCATCGCAGCAACGTTCACGACGCGCAGGTACATCGCTCCACAACACACATGCAAGGAGACGCCTTAACGACTCACACCAGGACGAAAGGCCCCCACGATTCACACCGCAGAGAGCCCCAACAACTCACACACTGGGAGGGGCCCGAACGACTCACCCCAGGACGACAGCCCGAACGACTCCACCAGGACGAGAGACCCCGAACGACTCACACCACGAGCAGCCCGAACAACTCACACGCAAGGAGGCGTCAGAGCGACTCACACCAGGGCCAGGAGCCCGAACGACTCGCACAGCGAGGAGCCCAACGTATTCACACGCCAGGCGGAGCCCGAACGACTCACACCAGGACGAGGGGCCTAACCACTCACACCACGAGGATCCCGAACGACTCCCACACAAGGAGGAGCCCGAACGAGTCACACCAAGACGAGGGGCCGGCACGACTCACACCACGAGGAGCCCGAACGACTCACACACAAGGAAGTGCCCGAAGCACTTCCACCACGATGGACGAAGGGCCCCAACGACGCACACCACGAGGAGACGGAACTATTCACACACAAGGAGAGGCCCGAACGACGCACACCAGGACGAGGGGCCCGAACGACCCACATCACGAGGAACCTGAACGACTCTCACACAAGGAGGAGCCCGAAGGTCTCACACCAGGAAGGACAAAGGGCCCCAACGATTCACACCACGAGGAACCAACGATTCACATATCTGCGACGCACAGAACACCGAACTCCTGCATTAGCTCTGTCTTGCGCTCCTATGCAGTTCGAATTTGTCTGGTTCTTCTCGACTGGCCTCCGCACGGCACAGAGCAACGTCGACATGAGATCGACGAAAACAGAGCCACCCAGAGCAAGCAGGGGGGAGGGCTCGGGCCAGCAGCTCGGTTGGCATCATGCTTACCAGTGTTTGGAGATTACGCATAATGTTTCTTAGGATTGCTGTAACACAAGCACCAGCCTCAACGACTCACTCCAGAAAGAGAGGCCCCAACGACCACCCCAAGGGAAGCCCGAACCACTCACGCATAAGGAAGGGCCCGAAAGACTCATACCACGAAGGACGAGAGGTCACAACGACTCACAGATGCTGGCGGCGACGTCGACGACGACGACAAGATCCACGCTTACGAGGACAACGATGACTTCGGACACGACAATTCTATGGACGACGGCGTCGACGACCCAGCGATCTTCCCCGACCTGTCCTGCAGTGCGCACGCGGCAAGAGATGCTAAACTGATCAGGCTCGCCCATGAAGTCGGGCGCTGGCGGCGGTTCGGAGGGAGAGGTAGAAGAGAAACAGAAGGAGAAACTCGCCTCCCAGATCGGTCCCTATCACCAGATCTGAAGACTCACGGAACTCAGAGAGTGCACGTGCTGGGCCAGACTTCAGGTGGTGTGAGTAATTGGGGCTCCTCGCCCTGGGGCGAGTCGTTCGGGTTCTTCCTTGTGTGAATCGTTCAGGCCCCTCGCCGAACGACTCACCCATCGAGGAGAGGCTAGAATGACTCTGTCCAGGAGAGGGGGCCCGAACAACTCACAACAGGAGGGGAGCACAGAAGGAATCCACTGCACCGTGGTAGCGGCCACTCCGTCGATAATACTGCCTATCTCCCGGTGCGGCAAAGTAACGACATCACCCAGTACTGATGGAGCGGTGAATCATAAGATAACCCCAGTACTGGACGTCAGACCATGCACCATCGCAGCCCACTGCCGCACACCCGAAGAAACCTAGCAATCTCCAAGAGTCAGAGGCAAAAACGGCGAGTATAATAATCAGCAGCATCGCCACAGCAGAATAAATAGCACCAGTATAGATTATAGAAACCTGCATCGAAGAACTGACCAACGGATGTCAAATTGAAGCAACATCCCATTTCCCAACTCGCTCTACCCAGAATCATAATGGAAAATAGTACATTCTGCAGTTGTGCAATACAGTGCATATACTACCAGAGCCCACTGCCGTACGTGTTCCTCCAACAAAGTCATACGAGCGTCCAGAAACGCGTGGCTCGCTTCCCTGGTAGGTGCAGGACCAGATGCGGGAGTCGAACTGCTATCTCTGCGGACCTGCGCGTCATCCACGTCATCAGCCCGATCGGTGGAAACCTCGGACATTTCGTCAAGAGCCTGTTGCTGGTGGAGTGTCCGAGCTTCTTGCTCACGTCTCGTCACGCTCTTGGTGTTGCTGAGGCGCTCATGGGGCTTGTCTGGGTACATCGTGTGCGTCCTGCAACGCGGCCGACCCGCCAACGGATATCCACGTACCCTCGGGATGCTCTTGCTGCGGCTGCGATTGCGCGCCCTGCCCTGGGTGCCTCTCCGCGGTATGCTGGTGGATCGGCCCAGCCGCGGAGAAGAGCTCTCTGCACCAGCAGGCGCAGAGCTACGGGATGCGCCAGCTGTTTTCGAACGCCCAGTCTTAGAGCGCCACTCCCAGAAACTCCAAGGGTTAGGATCCTCTTTCCATAGGTGTAGTTCATGAGCCAGCACGTCATCTACGTGGGGTTTCTCGTCCTGGGAGCGTATGCGATCATCGGAGCGGCTGCGAAGAGGGGGGCCGCGGCGTGCACGACGGAAAGCACGATCCCAACCACTCCGCAGATCCTCGCCACTACGAGTAGCCATCGCGCGCGAGGTCGACTGAGTACGTCTACGCCGAGCTAAGCTCACTGCAGAAATGGTAGGCAGAGACAACTCACAGCAGCAAGGAGATTCCTGGGGAACGGATGCAGGAATGATCTCCTACCTCTGATGAGCCACAACGGCTACGGACAACCGGCAGGGAATCGCAATGCCTTGGACACGATTATGGCACAGTTCCTCTGGACACAAGCCTCTGTCGCACATCCTTGCGACCTCCGTCTCTGATCACCGCCCCCTGGAATCAGCAGCCGAGAAATGTCCAGTGCACGCAGCACAAGGTACCACTCTGCTGAGGTTCGCAGCTTCGGGCTGCATCTCAAAGGCAGCGCACGCCAGGACGAGGAGCCCCAACGAGTCACACCACGAAGAGCCCGAACGACTCACACCACAAGGAGAGGCCCGAACGACTCTCACCAGGACGAGGCGCCCGAACTACTCAGACCACGAGGAGCCCGAACGATTCACCCCACGACGCGGGCCCCCAACTACTCACACCACGGGAAGCCCGAACGAGTTACACGAGGAAGAGGGGGCCGACCGACTCAAACTCAAGGAGGGGACTCATACCACGAAGCCCGAACGACTCACACATAATGAGGCACCCGAAGGAGTCACACAAGGAGAAGCCTGAACGACTCATTTCAGAGCGATAGGCCCGAAGGACCAACCCAAGGGAACCCCGAACCACCCACGCGCAAGGAGGGACCCGACATACTCTTACCGCGAATGACGAAGGGTCCCAACGACTCACACCACGAGCACCGGAACAACTGACAGAGGCCGGCGGCGACGTCGACGACGACGACAAGATCCATGCTCACGATGACAACGATGACTTCAACGACGACACTTCTATGGACGACGGCGTCGACGACCCAGCGATCTTTCCCCGCTAGTCCTGTAGTGCGCACGCGGCACGAGATACTAAATTGATCAGGCTTGCCGATTGATACGGTCGGACATAGTCCAGCTCTGCCTAATCAAAAGAAGCTGCGGCACCCAGAGAACGCACATGGCTCATGAGACCAGGCACGAATGTAGCATAGAAGCACGCGTCTCTGGGACACGAGCACAAAAAACTGCACGCGAAGCTACCAATAGCCCTGACTGATACTGAGGTGGAGCGATCAGAGGTGCGAGTCGTCCGCGTCCGCTTGCTCACAGATTGGATCCAGAGCCTCTTTCAGCGCAGAGGCGGTTACGTGATCCGTAATAGGGTCCACTGCCATGTCCACCGTGACATCCGATGCAGAGCCCAGTCCGTCAGGTGGCTCGATGCCCACGATAGCAGCCACCTCCGCCCACCTGCTCCGCGGAACCAAGCAAGTCCCATAATGGTCACGCGCAACTTTGCCACGAGAGCGCGCACCGTCGGCTGGATCACGGCACTCATAGCCGTCCGCGGGAACCCACGAGATCAGGTGCGGATTTCGGTTAGATATGCATAGGCTTTCCCACAATAGGCTGAACCAGCGGAAGACGAAGCTGGTCGGGAGAATAGAATGCCCACCATGTGCTCGACACCGCCTGCACAAAATACCATCGCATAGCACCTTCCTGATAGGAACGTAATGATCCTCGACCCACTCAGTGTCGGTCACCGGGCCGATAGCTCCGTGATCGATCTGCGTCATGATCGCGTCCATGCGCATGGCATAGAACATACGGCGGGAACAGGGCTGCCGATACCAGGTGATGAAAGCGATGAACATAGCGGTCGAGTCAACGTTCGCCATGGGAACCCAGCGCGGCATAGGGTTGGCGGGAAGCGACATTCCAGCAGGATGCGTCTCCGCGGTATGCTGGTGGATCGGCCCTCTGCATGGAAGAGCTCCTGGCAGCAACAGGTGCAGAGCTACGGGATGGGCCAGCTGCTTTCGAGCGGCCAGTCTTAGAGCGCCACTCCCAGAAGTTCCAGGGATTAGGATCGAGTGAGGTCGAGTGGACCGTCTGTGCCAAGCGAAGCTCACTGCGCAAATGGTAGGCGGAGACAACTCACAGCAACAAAGAAATTCTTGGGGAACGGAGGCGAATCGAACCTCCTACTTCTGATGGGCCACAATGGCGACGGACAACCGACTGGGAATCGCAATGTCTTGGACTCGAGTATGCCACAGTTCTTCCGGACATACACTCTCTCACACATCGATGCGAACACTCGCCCTTGGTCACGACTCCCTGGAAAAAAACAAGACCAAAGAAAAGCGAGATCCCAAGGACACAACTGAAAAGGAATCGAACGAGGCAGAGGCGGAGGATGAAAACTGCGAGAGGACACCCATTCTTTCTCAGCGACGCACTCCTTGCAGTGAAGCTTCTGGCGATTCTGCAGCACTGTACGAGCACCTCTGGCACATCTACGTCGCGGGATCCGACGCGTCGAATCCTTGCGCACGACATGCCTTCCACACCCTAGTGGTGCCCCGAGAAGATGCGCGATGCCTGCGTCCACTCTTCGACCAGTACTTCAGCTCATATGCCGTTCTTCAGGACCTACGTCTCTGTCATATCCCTTGTGCATCCCAGTTTTTTGTCACAACTCCCTGGAGTCTGCAGTGCTGAACGCCCAGGAACAAGCGAACAGGAACCAGCCCACGAACCAGCGTCACCGAAGAGCGAGCTCCGCCAGCGATCGGTGCTCGTTCACACAGGGAGATTGCTGGCCAATGGCCGAGAAGGGCTGAGAATGGCCCACAATGGCCCACAGAGACCCACGACGAGGCCGAACGACTCACCCCAGGACGAAGGGCACCAACGATTCAAACCACGAGGAGCCCGAACGACTCACACACCAGGAGAGGCCCGAGCGGATCCTTTCCCCCTTCCTCCCCCCCCTCTTCCCTGGTCGGGCAAGGAGCGCGGGCGCGCTCCCTTTCATCGCGTGTAAGCAACGCGTGTAATAACTCCCAGGCCCGCGCTTGTAGCCGCAGGCAACCGCCGCGCTGTCGCACAGGGCCCCTTCATTAGTTTCCCCTTCCTCCGTCTTTTCCCTGGCCGAGCAAGGAGCGCGGGCGCGCGCCCCTTTTCTTGGTTCCGCAGGCGCGTTTCTCACGGCGACCATGATCGCACATGGCGACCCCGAAGGCCCTCCTCCTGGCCCTCGTCCTTTTTCTCATCCGTTTCCTCCTTCTCCTCGCCCCCCTTTTCTTCCTCCGGCTATAGAACCACAGCCCAAGAAAAATGAAATTCCAAGGACATGACTGAAACGAAACGCACGAAGCAGAGGCGGAGGAGGAGGACTGTGAAGAGGACACACATGTTTTGCCATCGAGCGCACAGTACTGGAGGACAGACTATAAACTAAACGTACTCTTCGCACGAGCGCGGTAGAGGAAGCATCGGAGGTCCGACTCCCAGGCCTGGCGAGCGCGCGATCGACCGCCACAGACAAAATCGCCCCACCTCTCATCCTCTCGGCATCTGAGGGACAGGTAGCAACTCTGTCTGTGTCTTCATTTTTGTTTGGGGGGGGGGGGGGGGACATGGCCATATGTGTGTGGTTTGTGTGCATATGTATGCATATACACCATATGGACCGAGCCACGTGTATATATATATATATATATATCAACATATGTTTATGTATCGACACGTGTCCACACGTGCAGTATTTACACATGCCTAGATTTAGACGACGCTCCCATCCCTCTTGGTCGAAATTGGAGAGACGAGATCTGAAAGGAACTGCCTATATCTCCCATCCGCTATCTAGCACAAACATACGCACATCATGCGCACCATGCACGGAGACCAGACGGCGTGATATCACTCGAGAGGAGCGTGCTTTTTGGTCCTAGGGGCCTGGGTCGGGCCCAGCGCGGGAAAACAAAGCACCCGTGCCACAGAAAACCCTAGAATACACATGAACACGCCAGACAATCTCGAGCACTGCGCAGACGGTCGCCAATTTTCCGTAGACCAAGCGACGGTTATTTCCGCATAACTACGCCGGTGCGGCCACGCGTGTCGACCAACTGGGTGGTCTTAGTTGATCGGAGAAGGTAGAGATCCCGAGTGAGGAAGAGGTGGAGGGGATGGGCGTTCTTTCAAAAACGCTGATTGGCAAGTATACGTCTCCCTGTCTCTCGGATCGGTTCCTAGCGCACGGCATGCTTTGCAGACCAGAGTGGAGCCCTCAGCAGACGGGGATTGTTGCGTTCAGAGTTCGACTGCATTTCAGTACACGCGCTGTTGTATATTTCCCCCACCGCACCCCCCAAAGGCCGTCCATTGCGAAAAACAGGTATACATCTCCCAGTCTCTCGGGTCGACTCCTAGCGCACGGCATGCTTTGCAGACCAGAGTAGAGCCCTGAGCAGACGGGGGTTGCTGCTTTCAGAGTTCGACTGCATTTCAGCACATGCGCTGTTGTATACTTCCCCCACCGCAGCCCCCAGAGGCCGTCCATAGCGAAAAACCTCACGTTATAATTTCTGCACGACGGTTCAGGATCTGAGCGTCTGAACGGCGGCCACCTAATGGCGCATTTCACGACCGCGGCCGCGAGGGGGAGGTGGAGAAGATGAGGGCTCTTTCCAAAACATATGGTCGCAATCTCGCACTGCGTCTTCGGGCACGCGCTGCTGCGCGAGCGATATGCGGGGGGCGAGGTGGGACGGGGGGGGGTCGTGGAGGGTGGTCGTTTCCTCGAAGTTGCCCATGCGTTAGCCACTTGTCGGCGCACGTCCCCGCGCCAATCCCTCGCTGCACGGATCGCCCACGGATCGAACCAGAACGAGAGGGGGGGGGGGCGAGAAGATGGCAAGCGCAGCGTGGGCGCCCTTCTGCAGTAATGCAGCGGCCAGCTTCTCGTGCTAATTCTACGGGAAGGGAAAGGAGGAGTCATTCTGATAAGAAGCGTGAATGAGGAGGGTGCTGAGGCGAGGGAGTCGGCATCACCAGAAGCGTGGGCAAGGGAGGAGAGACGCGGCCTGGCGGCCTGCAAGCTCGCTCCGAGCAGTACCGTGCCAGAGCGGCGGCTGCTATTATTCAGCATGCGATCGCTCAAATTCGTTCGGGTGCTTATGCGTTTGGCGCGTGTGCGCGCATACGCGCGCGCGCGTGCGTTTGCGCGTGCGCGACGAGGGGAAGGCCGAGGGAAAGCGGGGGGCGAGCAACTCGTAGGAAGGGTATCTCCAGCGTCATCCTGCTCGATTCGCTCGCGAAATCACCGCGGGGAGGATCGGTGATGGCAGAAATTAGGTTTGTATATGTGCGTGTGTGCGTGCGTGTGTGCGTGCGTGAGAGAGAGAGGAGTGCGCGTGCGTGCGCAACGTGTGCGCGCGCGTGCGCGCGTGCGTGCGTGGAGGGCGGATGGGGGGAGGGAGCAAGAGGCACGCCGAGTTGCAGACCTGCGTGTCTGAAATGTTCGATCCTCTCCAAAATTTGATTGCGTGCGCGTATACATGCGTGCGCGTGTGTAAATGCGTGTATGTGCGCGTGCGCGCCGGGCGTGCTCGTGGCGCGAGTTTCGTCGCATCAGCTCAGGAGGATGACGAAAACTATCGTGAGGATGTTAACCTGCACGTGGGGCAGGACAAGAACCATCGTGAAGATGCGAACCTGCGCGAGCCTCGCGGACGAACACCGCCGTGAAGATGTTCACCTGCACCATCGTGAAAAAAGTCAGTCATCTGCACGCGAGCACTCACGAACGCCACGCCGACCTTTCATGGCGAGCATAGCCCCGTGGCGGGGCAACGCAAAAACTGCAGGATTGCTCGAGCCCTGGGCTCGATGGAGCCCCTTTCTTCGCTCTCCAGCGCAGAGGGGGGGCCGACAGGAGGGCAAGGGGCGGGCGGGATGAGAGAGCGGGAAAGAAAGGCATCGTTGATATTACACTTACCCACGCACGCGCTCCATTTCCTCCGCATCTACGCCAGGGCATCGAGGGGGGGCCCCCTGGGTAAAACGGAGTCGAGGATCGCTCGGGCCCTGAGCTCGGATGATCGAGCTGGCGAGTTTGTTTCTTCCGCGCTCCTGGGAGGAGGGGTGAGGGATGACAGAAGGGAGCGGAGAGAGGTGGATTGGATGGCGGGAGAAAAGGACGCTTCCTCCGCTGAGATTCATAGACGCACGCTCACACACCAACACACACAAACACACACACACGCAAACATACTCACCACGCAGTTTGGACATTTCCTCCACCCCCAGGCCCGAAAAGGGAGAGCCCCGTGCGGACGGCGGAAGCAACACGGACTGGAGGATGGTTCGAGCCTTGAGCTCGACCGATTGAGTTAGTAAGTTATTTTCTTCCGCTCTCCACTAAAAGGATAAGATGGAGGGGGCGGGGCAGAGGGAGGATGGAAACAGCACAGGTTGCATCGGAAGAACCAGCGAAGACGAGATAACAGGAACCGGCTCCAATACCAAGACAACGCCAGGGCAGTGAAGGGAAGAGCCCGAACGACTTTCACCAGAAGGAAAGGCCCGAACGCCTCGCAGCAGGACAACAGGCACCAACGACTCACACCACGAGGAGCCCGAACGACTCAGCCACCAGGACGGGCCCCAACGACTCACACCAGAACGACGGGTCCGAACGATTCACATCTCATGGAGCCCGAACAACCCACACGCAAGAAGGCACCCGAACGATGCACACCAGGACGAAGCGCCCGAACGACTCACACCACGAGGAGCCCGAACGACTCATACAGAAGGAGGGGCCCGAACGACGCACAGCAGGACGACGAGCCCGAACGATTCACACCACTAAGAGCCCGAGCGACTGGCACACAAGGAGGTACCTGAAGGACTCACGCCAGGAAGGACGAGAGGAGCAGAGCCCGAGAAAGGCGAAATCTCAGGGACTGACCCAAACGAATCTAACGAGGCAGAGGCGGACGGGCAGGACTATGAAGGGAACACGTATGTGTTTGCACGGGCCGAACTGCTCAGGCGCTCAAACAGCGTGTAGATAGATTAGGAGTCCACGAGCAGCGATATCACCCAGCACTGATTCAGTGCTGTGCCGCAAGCTACACCCACCAATGAATCTTTACTGAGAAGAGTCACCATCACCATCACTTCCGAGGGTAACCAGCACCATCACATAGTATAGTAACCAGAACCCAAAGATCCCAAGTACGGAGTCCAGCCAGATCGCAGTATAAGTCCCGCCAGCGGGATGTTGTGTCCTGTGCTGGAGCTCACTCGAAGCGCCTCGGAATATGAATAGAGGCATGCCCACCATTGGCCACATACCGATGCCCACGCTGTGTATACAGCATCCACGGTCCCATTTGACGCAACATCCAATGTCCAGCCTCTCTGTTAAAACTAGTAGTCACATATAGAAGCGCCACACCTTGCGTGGCACATATTCACATCACCACTACTGGAAGAAACATCATACACCACCTGAGCCCACTGCATGAAACCCCCATTTCACTGAATAGTAAGCTGCTCGGTTTCGCGGTGCCCAACATAGCAGGCTGGCCGTTCAGGATTATCATCGCATCCTTCAAAAGATAAAGCACGCTCTTGGAATTGCCAATGGCCGCGCGGCCTGTGCCGTAATAGACCACGGCGTCCTGGAAGTTCCGCAACGCCTGGGACTCCGCATTGTGCTTCACGGCGCAGCAAGTGAAGTACAGACCACTGTTGTCCACTTTATCGAATATCCGTTTCGCGTTCCCCCCTTGTGACATCTCCAACGATTGCAGATCCATCACATTACCTTTAATCGACAACCGGAATGGAAGGTTTAATTTGCTGCGGAGAGAACGATAGACGGAAACGCAACAATCCGAAGGAGGAACCGCATACCTCACCTGGATGAGATTCTCCGACGTCGGACCAGACAGAACCTGCACTGTCGTGCCCATCTCTCCGCCAACAGCTTCGATAGACGTCAACATACGAACCCGCGTCAGCAACTCCCCATTCCAATTGTCCTTCCCCGCTCCCTGGATGCGAACCTTGGACAGGTCCACGACGCACGGAGCAACGTCGCCCCGATGGCGACGCTCCTGTGCAGCGCGCCAGATGCTGCAAATATCTTCAGCGGCGTCACCCCATAGGCACGCGCAGATGGGCCCCGTCTTGTCTACCATGACCACGTCGGCCGCCTTCCCATCCGAAGACGGATCCTTCCGCTTCCGCGGAGAACCCTCCGCGTAATGTACATCGCGAATATTACTATCGCATACAATTACAACGGCCTGAAAATGACACCTGCCACCCTCCTCGGAAGACTGGAGAATTGCCAGCGCAGATTTGTGAAGTATCTCTTCGGGCGCCGACGATGTCGGACCAAACGCCTGCCCTGATAGAATCAGATCGATGCCAGACAAAGCAGAAGTCGACGCCGCATCCGAAAGTTGCGTCGACTCATGGGCCACGGCGCTCTCCTCGGCGTGTCGGAGAACAGAGTCCCCAGGACGAACCTCCGATACGCTTTTCCACAATAAGGTGTAATACCGAGATGCCGCAATTTTTTCTGGTGGCTCCGATGGTAGCATTTTTCTCTGCTTGGCCGTGCGCGATTGCACAAATTGGCTGTATTGTTCCGTGACTCCCGTCACGGCGAAAGTGTGATCAGCCGCGGATGCCTTCAGGAGGAGTGTTTTACGCTCCGCTGCTTCGTCTGCGGAGACACCAAACCCCGGGCCCACCAACGGCCGAAACGCCGCGGGCGCGCCTAAGCCAGCCCCCGCTCTCTGGCGCGCATTCGCATCGCACGTCCCGCGCACAATGCGAAAGTAGCCCTCTTCCAAAAACTCTCTGAAGCTATCATGAGCGCCCGCCCCACTGAGTTCGACAACTTCAGCCATCTCATCCCAAGCCAACCACAAATTCTTGTCCAGCAACTCCAACAAATCTGGCCTCATTGCCGACGCGGCATCACGAGCGAAAACCTTCTTCTCCCCGTCACCGATCGACTGCGGGGAGATCAGCGGGATGAACGTTGACTGGGAAAACCAGTGAGCAAATGTCCTGGCGTCAAGCGACTGCTTGGCGAGAAAATCACGCACGTGCTTGTAGTAAAAATTGAGTGCCCACTGGGCATGCTTCTCGTCAATCGACGCCCCTGGATCTCCAGGACTATTCTTAAAATACTCTTTTTTTCTGAAAATCAATATAGCTCTGAATCTGCACAGCATCCAGCTTCTCCACGAGACTCATGGCGTCCTCGGCGGCATTCTGCCCGTCCTCCGCTCGCAAGTCTATCGGGCGAATGAGCGGGAACTCTCTCGCCGCCGCTCGAGAGTGCAGACCACCCACCAAACTGGAAATGTCCTCCGCCAAGTCCTCGCCGCCAGAGCCTGCTTCGCCCAGCGATTCGAGCAGCGCGGTCAAATCGGCCCTCCCAAACGATTCGTCGAAAGGCCAACCCCTGCTCTCGAACATCTTCTTCAGCGACTCCACTGCAACCGTTTCGGCACCCGCGCCGCTACTCGCGCCATCAGCGCGACACCCTTCAAGGAACACATGCAAGCCCTCAACACCAGGCTTCAGGATAGCTTTCTCTGCCGCGCCGTCCGCTTGCACAGCAATGTTGTCGAAAGACGCCTCCGCAGCCTCGTGGGAGGTCTGAGTGGTCATGGCCCGAGCGCCGTGCTGGAGAGTTGGCCACCTCGCCAAGCGAATTGAATGGGAACAGCGGTGTGAACAACGGCTGAGCTACGCTCACGACCGATGATCTCGTGGACGCGCTCGACTCGAGCTCGCGGCTCGCAACAGTGCACCAACTTTGCATGCAGGGACCATTCGTGCACTAAAAACCACGAGTAACGCACTACATACAACAACCAAATCTGCGACAACATCACTCACATCAGCAACGACATGACACCCTACGGCACCCAAAGTTCCCTCGCCCCAAATGCGTGAGGATGTGACATGATGTAGGATATGGGATGGTCACTATGATGAGGATGTCACTGATACGATGTGATAGGGTATCACGGGTGACGCACCACCTGATCGATGTGAGGCACGATGACATGTAAATTCTGGGTTGGCCGATGCGTTGTTACATGACATGTAGGATGTGAATAAGTGATGATCCTGTAGGATGCTGTTGTATGGCACGCCAGATGGCGCTGGCAATCACGATCGAGAGACATGGCACACACACCCAGGGCCGCGCCCCTTCTCTAAAGCAAAGAGTGGGAACACACAAACTCAACACAACCACTCTCAATGCGAGTGCGAATTGACCATCACCGAACACCCTATGTTCCAATACGTGTGCTCGTTGCCTTTTGTGCAGCTTCCCAATGACGCACCACCCGTGATTCTCTCTCTCCCACCACGAACCCCATCCTCTTGTCAATGATCATCGTGTGCTTATGGTGGCTCTCCCGACGATGAGGCTGCCGACATTGCTCCCCTCGTAGATTCCATCCTCTTGCCTAGCTCCATCTTGCGTTTCGCGTAGCCCACTGGAGGAGGCCAGGTGTCCTCCAGCTTCGCTGGCATCTCGGGCATCTGAGTCTGCGAGGTGTTTACGCTGTCGTACCTCATAATCATTCCATCCGCAGGCATGCCACGTCTCTGGCTTGTTCTTGTCCCAGGCCAGGTTTCCCCCCTCCAGAGCCTGCCGCCCGTCGCGGAGCTCTCTGCAGGATGCCACCACATCGAAGATCTCTTTGTGATGGTCCTTAGCGATCTCCTCGCGACGCGCCACCCTCAGCTTGAACTCGATATCCGTGATGTTCTTCGTCTCGTCGGCTTGCGGCTTCATGTAATCTTTGGCCGATGGCCAGATGATGGGGGAGCTCCGACTGGTACTTCAACGTCCCGTGGGCCTCGATCAGCTTCCCCAGGCCTGCCGTGATGCCTTGGACCTGGTCCTGGATGGTACGAATGTTCTCCGCTACCATGTAGATCTCCTGCGACGTCTGCGCGTTGACCATGGCGCTGCGAATCAAGCACGTCGTCAGCTGCAGCTTGGAGGCCTTCAGGGTGTCCATCTGTGCCTTGGGTACCTTCAATATTTCTGTCGTCACCTTGCGGCTCCTCTGCAGATTCGTCTCCTGCAACTCGATCACATAGCTTACGTGCCCAATCACCTGGTCCTCCGATTGGCCTCGATGCATCGGAGCGGCTTCTGGTACTTCTGGAGGTGCAGACATCCGCAGCTTCGCGCGAACACTCGGAAGAAAGGAGGCACTTGGCGGTGTTGGAAAACCGAGCGTCCGTGCGGAGCTAAGCTCACAGCGAAAATGATACACGGCTAGAACTCACGGGCACTGAGAAATGCTCGTGGACACCACCGAGTGCTGCTGCCCGAGCCAAGCTCACAGGCACGCGTCATCACTACAAACCAAAATGGCAACAGCAACGACAACGGTGCAGGAAATGTGACCTTAGCTCTCTCCTGTTATCCTGGCTGATATCGTAGCCCTTCCCATGAACCTGTGGAGCCTCGCGAGAGCCATCTTCGGACACTCTTGGGCCCTCTCGGTGCCTCCTCGGCGCTTGTCGGGGCTAGCTTGGAGGACGTCGATCAAAACACAAGAGAACTTCAATTAGTGCTGCCCCCTCGAGCCATTGCTCCTGCCGAGCTCCGACTGGGTGCATGGTAAGGCGGAAGCGATGGCATGTAGGCACGTGAAACTCACAGCCACATTGTGTAATACTACGAGACAGGATGGCAACGGCGACACCTGAGGTGCAGGGAAGAAGAACTTTGCCCAATCCTAAACGCCTTGCTGACTTCGTGTTTTGTCTTGGGAGCCTCTTGGACAATCACGCGGCTGCTGCGGACCTCCGTCTTTCCCCCAGCGGCCTCCTTGGAGCCTCTGCCAATCGAGAGCGACCAAATGTCTTCCCCTGGATGACCCCCAGAGGCTTCCCCTAGAGTACCTCTCCCGCCATCTCATCCAAACGCGAACGCGTTCCGAAAAAAAGCCATGCGTCAGCTGATTGGACCCCCTCGTTCATAACCTTCCATGCCCACCCTCCTCCCTCAGGCGCGGGCGCGCACTGCGCCCATGACATGACATCTGCCCGCTGAGCGCTCTACCAACATCTCGTGCCATGCCGACGAACGGAAGGGTGAGTAAACAAAAGGAAGCGCGATTAATGCAACTATTGTGGGTGGCTATGTTCCAACCGCGCATTGGGTGCAAACGCGCGCTATGGCAACGAACCCATGGTCTGCGCATTGCGCACCCTACTGTGGCCCTGCCGCTGCAGTGAAAAACGTGCACAGAGCCGACACAATGAAACACTTTACTGCACCAGCTGGAGTGCACCACGCATGCCTCGGTACTGGCAGCTGTTCGCAGCTGCTCAGTCCGCAGAATGCCACGCGCAGAGCTGCGATTCCAGGTCCAGCATCTCGAACGGGGGCAGCCGCGGCGGCCCGGCCCAATCTGCACGGATGCTCTGTGACAGCAGCGCCAAGGCCGTGTCAGCCCCAGCCAAAGTCACGCTGCGACCCACGAGCAGGCGAAGAGCCGCCAAGCCCGTAGAACCAGCGAAACCGCGGGTCGCAACTGTCGTCCACTGCGCCAGCCCCAGTTGCGACAACAACGCCGGCATGAATTTAGCGGTGTATCCCCCGATGGGCAGGCCAGACCCGCACAAGGCATCCGTGGCGCTCGAGGCGTTGCCTTCTTGAAGTAGAGCGTACGCCCCTGGAGCTCGACGTGCAACACCAAGCACTAAGGATGCAAGCCGTCGAGCGTTGCGCCGAGCATGCGCCTGGGTGCCTGTGAGAAGCGACCGCCCACGGCAAACGCGAATGCTGGGGTTCGCTACCTGCGCATCATCCGCGCGCGTTTGCAAGAGCCTCCTCACCAGATCGCCGCGGTAGGATGCGGTCGTGAGGGGAATGCCCACGGCCTGCGCCCATGCGTCCGTCCAGAGCAAGCAAGCAGCGCCAACAGCAGCCAAAAGGGCTGCACCATGGGTCCTCAGGCGCCGCAGCTGACAGATAATTGCCTGTACATCACGAGTGACGAGACACGACGCGCCGAACGGGATGAAGTCGACGACACGGTCGCCGTTCCGAATCGCCTGCTGGCTGCGCCTGATGGTGCTTTTCAGCCACGAGACGAAGCTAGCACTTCTGACGTTGGTCATTCGGCGCAAGATATTGCCCTTCCGCTCCCGTAGACCGGACTGCTGGCGGACTTGGCGAGCCTGGTAGCGCCCAGACATGTGGATGTCATACTTGCTCTTCCGCGTTCCGAAATCCATGCTGCATATTCTGCACCGCCACGGTGGGCCCTCGCACTCCCCAGACATAGCTCACACCACCATTTCCATGCCCACCGCTCAAGGATGCTGGAAGGAAGAGCGTCCGTGCGGAGCTAAGCTCACAGCGCAAGTGATGGCCGGAAAGAACTCACAAACACTGACAGATTGCTCGTAGGCAGCAGCGATTGCTGCTGGCCGAGCTAAGCTCACAGCCACGCTTCATTACTCTGAACCAGAATGGCACCAGCAACCACAAAAGTGCAGGAGATATATATTTGGAGCTCTCCTGAGATCCTGAGTGGAATCCTGGCCCCATCTGAGGCTCCTCGTGCTGTGAATCGTTCAGGGTCCTCGACATAATGAGAGTCGTTCAAGCTCCTCGTGGGGTGAGTCGTTCGGGCTCCTCGTGGTGTGTGTCGTTCAAGCGCCTCGTCCTGCTGCGAGTCGTTCGGAACCCCTCCTTCGGGGGTGAGTCGTTCGGGCTCTTCGTGATGTGAGAAGTTCGGGATCCTCGTCCTGGAGTGAGTCGTTCGGGGTCCTCGTGTTGCGAGTCTTTCGGGGCTCTCGTCGTGGTGGGAATCGTTCGGGCTCCTCGTGGTGTGAGTCGTTCGGGCTCCTCGTCCTGGAGGGAGTCGTTCGGAGTCCTCGTGTTGCGAGTCTTTCGGAGCTCTCGTCGTGGTAGGAGTCGTTCGGGCTCCTCGAGGTGTGAGTCGTTCGGGCTCCTCTTGGTGTGCGTCGTTCGGGCGTTTCGTCCTGCTGTGAGTCATTAGGGCCCCTCCTTCTGGTGTGAATCGTTCGGGCTCTTCGTGGTGTGAAGTGTTCGGGACTTTCGTCCTGGTGTGAGTCGTTCGGGGTCCTCGTGGAATGTGTCGTTCGGGGCTCTCGTCGCGGTGGGAGTCGGTCGCGCTCCTCGTGGTGTGAGTCGTTCGGGCTCTTCGTCCTGGTGTGATTCGTTCGAGCCCTTCTTTCTGATGGGAGTCGTTCGGGCTTCTCGTAATGTGGGTGGTTCGGGTCATCCGTCCTGGTGTGAATCGTTCGGGCTCCTCGGAACATGAGGCTTTCGGGCACCTCGTTCCCTCTGGGAGCATCTGGTGAGCCTCTTGCTGGCCCTAGGGGCTTCTCGGAGTGTCTTGGAGGCCTTCGAGGAGCCGCTTCGGACCTTCTGGGGGACACTGGGACTGTGGCACGATAAGCCAGAGGCCAGTAGATAAACTGTGGCGGGATGGCCGAAGGCTGGTAGATAAACCGAACCTCGGTGCACAGACTGCGGCTACGGAGAACCGCTGGGGAATTGTAAACCCTTCGACCCTCCGATGGCCAAGCCATAGTGAACCCTAGCCTTTGTCACACACCCTTGCGCGCCCGAGTTCCTGATCGCGACTCCAAGAAAACCGCGCGAGCACCATCCCCAGATCCAACGCGATTAGTAGACCCGATGGGAACTCGAAAGACACCCGGCATCAGCGCGGTTATCAGAAAGCACAATTGAACTTTCCAAAGCTTCCCCTGTGAACGCTGGGTTCGGGAATGATCTCTGGTAGCTTGTGGGCGGAGAGCAGAGCTACGCGCATTCATGCGCAGACCTCGGCTGCGTGGAAACACCTGGAGCTCACTAACGGGGTTAATAGAATTTGCCATGTCACCGACGTGCACGATGCGCTGGCTCAGCGCTCTCATGTCCACACGCAAAGGGGAGCCCGAACGACTAACACCAGAACGAGAGGCCCCAACGACTCACACCTCGATGAGCCCGAACGAGTTACAAACAAAGAGCGGCCCCAGCAACTCACAGCAGGATGAGCGACCCAAACGACTCGCACCACGAGGAGCCCGAACGACTCACACGCAAGGAAGCGCCCAAACGACTCACACCAGAACGAGAGGCCCGACCGAAACACACGGTGAGGATCCCGAACGACTCACAGAGAAGGAGAGGCCCGAAGGACGCACACAAGGAAAAGAAGCCCGAACGACTCACACCACGAAAGGCACGAACGACTGACACACAATGAGGAGCCCGAAACCCTCACACAAGGAAGGACGAGTGGCCACATCGACTCACACCACGAGAAGCCGGAACGATTCACATGGCTGCAACGCACACATAACCGAACTGGCGCATGCTCTCTGGAGGCAATCCCCTGGGCACTCTAACCCTGCAAGCTTAGGGGAGGCCTTCTCCCTTTTTTGTTTTTTCTCTTCCTGTTCTTTCTTGGGCAAAGGCGGGTGCGGTTCAGCCAGTGGACGAATCATCGGACGTTCGACTTCCAGGCCTGGCGAGGACCCGATCGACGTCCAAGGAAAAAATCGCCTGATATCTCACACCTTTGGCAGCGAGGGGAAAGCTTCACACACTGTCCGCGTGTGTATGTTTATTTGTCAGTGTGTATGTGTGTGTTTTGCGAATGTGTTTTGCGTGTAAGTACACGTGTGTGCTGCGCAGAATAGGGCACCCTAATTTGGTTAAAAAAGAGCGCACTCGTCAACATAAAAGCTCGACAGTGGCGCGTGTCTGGGGCATGCCGCGGTGGCAACCGTGTCTGCATGTCCTCGGGCTTTGGCCGAAAGATCGCCGCTGCCACGAAAGCGGGGCCAATGGCCGAGGGAGTGCAAGATGAATCACGAGAAAAAATGTCGAGGCAATCAACATGATGGACGATGTCATCTACTCCAGCAACGGTGCCACAGCGAGAGAAAAACACATATGAGCGCGAGCGTTCAGCTCGGTCTCCAGAGTGACGAAGCTACGAGGAGTGCGCCTCATGTCGTCGCCGTGGCGTCGGCGTCGTCGGCGTCGCCATTCACGCCCTCGATGTCGTTGTCGTCGTCGTCGTCGTTGTCTGGACGACGTCGTCGTCGGGTCGGCGCCGTCGTCGTCGTCGTTCTCCGCGTCGGCGCCGTCGTCGTCGTCGTCGTCCTCATCGTCATTGTCGTCGTCGTCGTCGAGCGGTCATCGTCAGCGTCGTCGTCGTGGTCGTGATCGTCGTCGTCGCCTTCGACGTTTTCAACGTCGTCGCCGTCGGCGTCCTCCACCGAGTCTCACTGCTACGCACCACAACAGCTCCCGTAGCAGAGAGACTGGGCATCTAAGCGCTCATGTCGAGCAAAGCCTTCACACCTGCTTCAAAAGAGTCTAGCAGAGATACTAACCCGATACCTACTAAGTCGGCGTGCGTAGACCTTTCGTTCATCCCAGTGCGCCCCTCCGCTTCGACATCGGCCGTGCAAACGTCACATACCTTACCGACAGAGACCCACGTCTCCTCTGTCAGTTGGCGGAACTCATCAACGGGTGATGGCGTCGCAGAAGTGAGCTCAGAGGACGACTCACTTGCTTCGGTCTCGTCGCAAATCACCAACGCGGACTCCAAGGGGCCTACTGAATTGATGCACGCGAGACCCGCAATTCTCACCGCTGAGTACACCAAAGCCGTCCACTTCCAGCTCTTGCAGATAACTACGATGCCGCCCAAGAGGAAGGACTGTTCGTGGTCCACTGCCCCACCGCCAACATACATGTAGACGACGCTCTTGCCCTTTTCCTTGATGGCTGTGGCTATGCGTCCGGACTGGCGAGCTTTGTTGAACCACAGGTCCTCGTCGTCCTCTATGACCCGCATTGTATGTAGTTGTCTGCTCACCCGCGCATGCAACACGAGATCATTCTCCAGCACGAACGACAGAAACCACGCCAGGCTGCAAAGTCCTGTTATAGCGCTCTCGACCTCCAGGCCAGCGTGAGCATGAAGAAATGGAAAGCAGAGGCGCGTCACGCCTTTGCTCTCTTCGGAGCTCACCTCTGCGGTGGCGCACGGCAGCAACAAATGGCCGAACCTCAAGGCGGGCATCCAATTCATCACGTCCACATCGCACTTCACCTTGTCGTGCATATCCTGCACGTTCCATTGCTCGGCTGCCGCTCCATGGCCCAAGTCCCGCAGCGACCTGGTAGGCGCGCGCACGAATTCCGCCAGGGAGGTGCCTGCGCCAGCAGCTTGCGCTAGGACATCATCGAAGGATTTGTAGTCGCTGCGTCCCTGGCCGAGAGTTGGTCAGTTGGGAATCTGGTTCCGCTCCAGCTTCCACCACACAGCATAAGCGATATACTGCACACGACGAACAGCATCAGGCAGAAGGTGAACCGCCAAGCAGTCGTGATACGACGCTTCTATATTCGAGCGTTCTTCGAGAATGCCCCACGGCAGGTTGTTCGCCCAGATATACTCGTTCCTGCGCTTCGCGTACTCGGAGCAAAACTCGTCCTTCGACATTCCGCCGACGTACTCATGGCGAGCATCGCGGGGCTTTCCTGGATGCCCGAAGGGTTGTACCTCGACCCACATGCAAGTCTTCATCGCCCCGCACGTCACGTTGATGTACTCTTGGTTCAAGTTCCTTTGCGTCCCAGCGTATTGGTCCTGAGCGCGCACTGTGCGACGATGCCGTACACGCTGAACTATAGGGACGCTCTCCCCCCTCACATCCAAAGGGAGCGACACTTGCACGACCCCTGGGCCCACAGCTGAGTCATCGAAAACAGCTTGCATCAAGCAACACAGCGGGATTGCTGACCTGCTCAGGGGCATGATGATCAGCACCGTGGGTCGTGGGAAGGCTTGCCCCTCCTCCTGAAGATTACGATATTCACACAAATCTGCGGCAACGGCGTGACATAAACATTCGAACAAGAGGGGGCGCCAGCCGACTTCATCACTGCCCCGCACTGGACTCCTCCACCACTGGCCGCCGTCGTAGAATACGTGCTGCAATGTAGTATCACGAGCGACAGCGGCGTCGGAAGCAAAAGTGCTGGCGAACTCAAAACAGCACGCCACGTAGTTGCACACATCCTCGCCGCACCTCTTGCAAACGTCGAGAACTGCATTCTCGGCCTTCAGGCGCCATTCATACCACGGACGGGCCTCAGGGACGGCCACGCTTCCTGTCGGAGCGGTCTGCGTAGGCTGAGCTACGCTCACTGCCAACGCGGTGTAATCCTCGCCATCACCTTCCAGGCCATGCGGAGCGAAGGGCAACACGCCTTCCGGACTGTCAGAACTGACGGTGGAGCGGGCACGTCGGCCACCGAAATTTTCCACTCTCTGATGCTGATCCCCCACCATGAGCAGTGTCTGTACAGACACGTTCGCCAAAGCAGCCACAACTTGGGAACGTCGTAGGACTCCAACTCTTCCATGCAGCACAGGCTGATGTCCAGGCGATTCAACAAACGGTTCAGGTAGCCTTTGATGGCTCCCGCCCGCCACTTGACGAAATAATCCATTGTGGACACGATGAGGTAACCGTTGGTGCCCTCTTTGATGACGTTCTCCCAGAACTCCGACCTTCTCCGCTTGATGGCGAAAATATGTCGCATGTGTTGGCGAGCAAGGTCGCGGAACACCTCCAACGCCGCGAACTCCGCGTCCCCAATCACCTTGGATGCGGCCGCTGGCAAGTCTTTCCAAGACATGCGGAACTCCATGAGACTCTCATAAGCAGGACGTAACTGCAAGACTTCCAGCTCTTGCACCTGTGCGCGCAGTAACTGCAGCTGATCATTCACCAAATCCGCAACCTTATTTTCCCATGTGTTCAACGCCGCAGGGGCATCTGAAGGCCGACCAAGCCAAATAACTCGGGGCCCGAATTCAGAAGCCACAAACACCTTGTTGAAGAAATCTGAACCTTGTAATATGGAGTCACGCAAATTGCGCGAAGGAGTCACGATCACCACTGCGCCATTTTGTTTGTTGACGTGCTGCAACGCCGTCTCCACCAGCAAAGCCAGCAGTAGCGACTTCCCAGTACCTGCAAAAGCCTGGATCATGAGGTGATGAGTGTCCGAGGCGCTGATGATCTCCAAGCAACGCTTCTGATCGTCCGACAGCTGAATGCAGCGCCTGCGCAATACCGACTCCATGACAGGAGACGATGAAGACACTCTGTTCTGAAGTACATTCCCAACTGCGAATGACGGGGCAGACCCAGGTTGCATGATGGAAAACGCCGCCCGCAAAGCGCCGAGGCCCAGAATATTCTCCACAGTAGCGCTGCGGACAAGAGCATCGTGCTGGTATAGTCGATTGCCAACCCATTCCAAGAGAACGCCGAGATACTCTCCCTCTTCAGCCACCTCTGGCTCCAGAGTGATGCGAGTAGCGAAATCTTTCTTCGGCGCAGCCGTTACGACATGAAGCGTTCCGCTCCGATAGGCGGTGTCCAAGATATCTGGGCTAACGTGCGGGCTAGCAATGCGAATGTCTCGACAGCCTGCGCTAAGCGCATTGTCCTGGATGCCCACGTGGGACAATACGCGCGTACTTATCATCCACAACTTGCGATGCTTGTCAGTTGCGAAGTCGCCGTCGGAATCTACGCGCCAACTAGCATCCCTGTCAGTGTACGCGTGCATGTTGCACACGATGGTAGCACTACCGAGATTGTCGTCGTGAACCTTCAGACGCACCACATCTTCGTTGCGAACAGACCCCGCCCGCAATTCGCAAAGCAACTTGCCCTTCGCAGCATGCAGCAAGGCCGGCACGATCTCGGACTCGAGGTTGAACCTGGTCTTGCGAGCGACGTTGCTGGGCCCCAAGCCACAACAGTCCACGGACATGCGCACGGCGAACTTCACCAATCGGGCGCAACTGCGCCCCCGAGCCACGATATCTGCGGGCGCAAAAACCGTGTCACCGCAAGCTTTCCAGGAAGTGCTGGTCCGCTCGGGAGGGGGAGGCTCTCTCGTACCTAACTGTGCGACGAGTTTCTTCATGCAGTTCACCTCACCGTAGCCATCCTGCCTCGGCCTCTTGGCAAAGTGAGCGAACTTCTGCGTGAGGCCCTCCTCCGCGAACTCTATGGCTCTCACGGCGTGCAGTTTGATTGCACGAACTAGATGTGGCGGTAGACAATCCGCAATGTCTGCTGGGCGACGACGATATGGCGACGCTCGGTCGTTGCCAAAAGCAACAGGAATGACCACCTCCTCCTCGGCACGCACTGCCACCCAAAACTTCAACAAGTGCTTCCCAGGCAATGCACTGTGGATGACGTCAGCCTCGACACGCGGTAACCATGCGCCACGAACTGCGAGAATGACACGCGGAGTTTTTACTGCATCTGGAAATTGGCAGGCGGCACGACCCCTGAGCAAACAATTGGACCCGTTCCGAGCCGGATGAGCGCAGCTAAATTCTGCATCTTGACTTCCCGACGGAGCGCCATCAGGGAGCGATGCTCCAAACGTGTTCACCATGAACTCCCCGAAGTCCTTGCCCTCCTCCTGCTCGCTCCAAGGAGCGCCGGTTGCTGACAAAGTTACAAGGGCGTACGGGCACCTCTCCATGCCGACCGCAAGAAAGCTGCACGGCAGAAAAGGTTGCTGATAGGCGGAGCTAAGCTCACAACCACACCGCAGCGCTGTGAGCCAGAATGGCAACAGCGACTACAATTGTAGAGCAACTGTGGATTTCGGCCACTCATGAGGCCCTTCATGATCCCAAGACATATCTTCGGACCCTCCCGGGGCCTCACGCAGACGCGACACAGTCTCGGCAATTCACCGAACATGGCGACGCATGGGGCTCACTGGCAAGGGTACGAGACGGTGGCGAGGTACCCGAACGACTGAGCCCTCGAGGAACCCCAACGACCCACACACAAGGAGAGGCCCGAACGACTCACACGACGACGAAGGACCCGAACGCCTCGCTCCATGAGGATCCCGAACGACTCACGCACACGGAGAGGCCCGAACGAGTCCCACTAGGCCACGAAGCCCGAACTGCTCACACCACGGGAGGGCCGACAACTCACACACAAGAAAGCTCCCACACGACCCTCACTAGGACGACGAACCCGACCTACTGATACCCAAGCAGACCGATCAATTCACACACAAGGGAAACCCCGCACGACTCACACCAGAATGAAAGCCCCCGAACGACGCACACCAGGAAGATCCCAAATGTTTCTCACACCACGAAACGCCCGAACGACGAACAGACAAAGAAAGGCCCGAACGACTCACAGCAGGACGAAGGGCTCCGACGACACACACCACGACGAACCCGAACGACTCACACACAAGGAGGGGCCCGAGCGACTCACGCCAGGACGAGTGGCCCGAAGGACGCACACCACGACGAACCCGGCCGTCTCACACGCAAGAAAGCCCCCGAACGACTCGCACCAGGACGGGGGGCCCGAACGATTCACGCCATAGATGCCCAAGCAACTCACGCCCAAGGATGGGCCCGAACGGAGCACACGAAGACGAAATGCTCACCACTCACATCATGAGCGGTCCGAACAGCGCACACACAATGAGGGGCCGAAAAAACTCACACGAGGAAGGACGAGTGGCCCGCCACACCTAACATCATGGGAGACCACAACAAATCACATATCTGCAACGCACAGAGAACTGAACGCTGGCATTATCTCGGGAGGCCCTCCGAAGCCTGTTTGAACCTGCAACCTTCGGGGAAACCTTGTTCCTATTCTATGTCTTCTATTGTGAACTATGTTTCCCCCTTCTCTTTTTCTTCTTCTCCCTATCTTACTCTGCAACGACAAGGCGGGCGCAGTTCAGCCAGCACGGCGCGGAACGCACGACGAGCCTATTGCGCGCGAACGCAGTATACAGAACATCGAAAGTTTACTTCCAGGCCTGGCGAGCGCTCCATCGACCGCCCTCGGCAGCGAGACGAACGGTTCCAACTCTGTCGGGTGTTTCTGTTGTGATACTATGGTGAATGAGTGGGCTGCTCTGCATGTTCGTTTTCCATGTATGCGCGTGCATGTATTGGGCAAGAGGGCGAGAAGATGCATAAAGAGGCTCGTCGGTGACGCGTCCCAGGAACCTCCCGCGGCGACAGCCGCGCTCGCGTGTCCTCGGACGGTCAACGCAACAACGATGCTGACACGACGGCGAGGCCAAGGGAGCCAAGAGTAAAACATCATCCTGAGAGACAGCGGCAAGCCCGAACGGGTCATGGCCGATCTCACCTGCCTCAGCAACCCTGCCACATCGAGACAAAAAAGGATGGCCGCGAGCGTTCCGCTCGCTCTCCAGAATGAAAGCGCTACCAGGAGTGCTCCCCCTGTCGTCGAAATGGCGTCGGCGTCGTCAGCGTCGCCATTCACGTTCACGTTGTAGTCGTCGTCGTCGTTCTCCACGGCGTCCTCGACGAATCGTCGTCGTCGTCGTCGTCGTGGTCTTCGGCGACGGCGTCGTCGTCGTGGTCGTGGTGGTCGTCGTCGTCGTCGTCGACGTCGTCAAGCGGTCATCGTCGTCGTCGCTACCGTGGTCGTGGTCGTCGTCGCCGCTTTCGACGTTTCCATGCCGCCGCCGTCGGGGTCCCCGAGCCTCATCACTGCTACGCACCACCAACGCTCTTCCTTCGGCAATTCCGTAGCGGACCACCTGGAATTCTAAACGCACCCGCCGAGGAAAAACTGCCAATCTGCTTCGCACAGATGTTGCAGAGATACGAACGAGATGATTATCTGGTCGGACTGGGTGACCCTGTCATCCATTCCAGTGAGACCTAGCGCCTAGAACTCAGCTTGACCACTTCACCCAATGCACCCACGCGGAGTACCAAACAAACCTGCCGAATTGTTGCACGAGAGATGCGCCATCGTCACAGCGAAATACACCAAATCCTTCAGTGCAAGCTCTTGCGGGTAAGTACGATGCCGCCGAAGAGGAAGGACTGCTCGTAGTCCACTGCGCCTGATGCGAATAGCGCACTCATTTCTCGGCGCTGCCGTGCCGACATAGAGCGATCCGCCCCGATAAGCTGCTTCCAACTAAGTGGGCTCACGTGAGGGTGAGCAATGACAGGGTCTCAAAAACCGGCGCTACGCGCATTGCCCTGGATGCCCATGTTCGACACTCCAGCGTACTTATCATCCCCGACATGCGATGCTTCACAATTGCAACGTCGCCGACGAAGTCTACGCGCCAACGGGCGTCTGGGTCGGTGAACGGGTTCATGCTGCACACATGGAAATACAAACTCGCGCCAACCTGAGCGACGAGCTTCCTCGTGCAATTGAAGTCGCCGCTGCCATCCTGCATCGGCTTCTTCGCAATGTGAGCGAATTTGACCGCGACAGCCTGCTTCGTGAACACTAGTGCTCTGACGGCGGTATGGCTTATGTGCAGAACTAGCTCTGGCGGCAAACACTCAGCCATGTATGCTGGGCGACGGCAGTACGGCGACGATCGGGGCTTGCCACAAAAAGGAGGCATGATCACCGACTCCTCGCCCTCCTCGCTCCAAGGAGCCCCCTATGCAAGCCAAAGTATCAGGGCGTACCAGCAACTCCCCATGCCGACAGCAAGGAAACCAGGAAAAAGAGGCTTGTGCTCATGGGCGGAGCTAAGCTCACAGCCGAACCGCAATGCTGTAAGCCCAAGTGGCAACAGCGACGACAACGCTGGGGCACTCCTGGGCGCTCCTTAGCCTTCGGCAATGGCCCGAACCACGCAGGTGAAAACCTGCGTGACCGCACGACAAGAACTCAGAGAAGGAAAAGGAGGAAGAAGACGAAGAGCGGAACGACCAATTTCAATTCTACCAGAGGTCACGACTCCTTGCAGGACGACCCCGAACGTCTCACACACACGGAAAGGCCCGACCGACTCCCAGTAGCCCCAGTAGCCCGAACTGCTCACGCCGCGAGAAAGCCGATCGACTCACCCTGTGGGAACCTTGGAAGTTACGTGGAACTGCACCAAGGACAACCGTGCATAATACTATACCCTGACAATCGGAACACCTGCAACGCCAGAGAACTAGACCCCAGGCCCCTGGACACCCGGAGGCACGATAAGCCTCGATCCGCTACATGGACTGTGACGGGATACGCCGACAGTCATGTTGAGAGCCTCGAGCTCTTGCATACCTACAAGACCTCTCAGCGCACTGTACTCCTGCGCGACTACGAAGAGCGTTCTACCTAAATCTACTGTGCCCCGTCTTTCCAGAAGACAAAGCGAACCACTTCAGCCCGCGCGTTGCGTAACGCTCCGCGCGTCACCTGCACGCGATCGCGGCAGACGACACTTGGAACGACGACTCCCAGACCTCCACATGTGCCGACTCAGCATCCGCAGGAAAACTGGCGCACCACTCTTACTCTCTTGGGAAGAGGCAGAGGACAACGTTGAACGTCTGTGCATGTCATTGTGTGCATTCTTGATGTGTGTCGGACCGCCTTTGATTTATGCGTGCTTCTGTATTGAATACATGCGTGTATAGGTGCGAAGGGGAATCCATGATCTGATGTCGCAATGACGATGGATCGTGCCGAGAAAATCTCGAAAGTGGCGCGTCTCTGAGACATCTCGCGCTGACCGCCGTGCCTGCATGTCACCGAGCGCTAACCGCCGCGACGACCTGCTGACACGAACGCGGGGCGACTGGAGAAGAATAGGACTCACATCAAATGCAAAAATGGAGATCTCGTAGCGGTGCTGGGCTACGTGCGGCATTTGCGCACACAAGCCACCTCGTGCCAAAAAAACACAGTAGGCGCGTGCGTTACGGGTAGGCGGAGCGAAGTTCACAGCCACACTCCAATACTAGAAGCCAGAGTGGCAACGACAACAACGCTGGTCGGGAACGATCGCTGGTTTCGACGACGGCCGCCCTCAGTCATTTACTACAACGACTACTACGACTACTACGACGACTCCTACTATTACTACTCCCACTACTACTTCTACTGCTACTACGAAGTCTACTACAACTACTGCTGCTACTACTCATCGTACTACTGCTGCTCTGCCTCCTACTCCAACCATTGATTTTACTAAGGTTTTGGGCTCATTTTGTCCTTCTCAGGGGGCAGCTCTCCTTTGCGCTTCTGCGGAGGTCGCAAGAGGCCCCAAGATGGCCTCAAGAGGCCCCCAAGAGGCCTCCAAGAGCCCCCCCAAAGGCCCCCAAGCGGCCCGACGAGGCCCCCAAGAGGACCCCAAGAGGCCCCACGAGGCCCCAAGAGGCCCCCAAGAGGCCCCCAAGAGGCCCACGACGCCCCAAGAGGCCCCCAATAAGCCCCCAAGAGGCCCCCAAGAGCCCCCCAAGAGGCCACACGAGGCTCCAAGAGGCCCCCAAGGGGCCCCACGAGGAGCCCGAACGACTCACATCAGGACGAGGGGCCCGAACGACTCACACCACGAAGAGGCCGAACGACTCACACCACAAGGAGGGGCCCGAACGACTCACACCAGGACGAGGCGCCCGAACAACTCACACCACGAGGAGCCCGAAGGACTCACACCACGACGCGGGCCCCGAACGACTCACACCACGAGGAGCCCGAACGAGTCACACCAGGAGGAGGGGCCCGAACGACTCACACCAGGACGACGGGCCCGAACAACTCACACCACGAGAAGCCCGAACGACTCACACCAGGACGAAGAGCCCGAACGACTCACACCACGAAGAGCCCGAACGACTCACACCAGGAAGAAGGGCCCGAACGACTCAGACCAGGACGAGAAACCCCAAACGACTCAAACCACGAGGAGCGCTTTCTCTCCCTCCTCCTCCGCCTCGTCCTTCTCCCGCTCCCCCCACAAGGAGGATGTACAAGGAGGCGGGAGGAAGGAGGAACAGGGGAGATATGCGGGGCCCAGCGGACACACGCCTGAAAAACACGACTGTCGGCATGCTTCGCGAGAGTTGCTGCTGTGAGATGGGCTGGTGGGGATGCGCGAAGCGTAAAGAATTCAACGTTTCCAACACCTACATGATTCGAGTCAACAGCGCCGAACAACATGCTGTCAACAAATATCGCACAATGCCACCACATAATTAAGCACGAATGCGCATTCAACTCTTCTGACGTAAACTATGTTCGCGATGGCTGGCGGAATTCATGATTATCTGAAAGTCATGTGCGATCAATGTCTCCACTCTCCCATTATTCAGAATTGACATTCATTCAGAACCAGTTCTGACATAGCTACACGTATTACTCTGCAAATTGCAACCCGATTACTTTTTGTAATGGCAACTGCACGCACATAAAAAACACCTCAGCAACTGATGGCTGAACGGTCATGGCACAGATTCGTGATCCAGTGCGTGTACTCCCCGAGCGGCAACTTCAACTCCTGCTACTAATGCATGTCCATTGTTACGGACTGCTCTGCTAAAGTGTCGCCACAATTCCTCGTCACGACCTCGCCCTGAATTTGCACACCCTGCGTGACCGCTGCTCTGCTAAAGACAACTCGTGTTGCGAAACCACATGTGTACATTGCTGTGATAGTTTGCCCGCTAACAACGTCCGAACGCACTTACGAGAAAGCGCGCCTGCATCCCCATCCCCTGTCTCCTTGGACACGTGCTCCTGAATGGGCAGATATTAACATCATCACGTTGATCAACGCACTATAAAAAAGGTCGGGAATGCATATAAGCTGCGATGAAAAGGTATATCCGCCACCGCGCTTGCACGGATAAGGCTTGTTAGGTCGCTCTCCTGTTTCCTGGAAGGTGTTTGATGTGTTCTAGGGTCGACCCCCTACTAACGCGCGACGTTAGATCATCGACTGTTTCCTGCTGGCAGTCAATGCTTTATGTTGTTCAAGAAGCGATATTGGCCCCCGAAACGGCGCCTGCGACAACCAAAATGACGCCGAGCCGGTTCAAGATGGCCCACAACAGCGCCAGAGGCCCCCAAGACGGTTTCACGACGGGTCGAGAGGCTTCCAAGACGGCCAGAGATGGCTTCGAGAAGCCCTCCAGGAAAAGTCAAAAGCAGGATGATGGCCATGTGGTGATAGGTTGGAAGATAGATGAAATCCGCCGATCCGGCGTGTGAGTTTAAGAAAGCTACAACCTGAGTTTCAGCTCTGCTGGGGGGAGGCCGGGGTGGCTCTGCCGGGGTAGGGGGGGAGGGGGGGGGGGGTCATCGGGTCCACCCTTTCTGTCCCCCCCCCTCGGGAATCCCAAACCGCCCCAAGACGGGCCAAAAGGGGCCCAGGAGGCCACCAAGACGGTCCAGGAGGCGACCGAAACGGCCCAAGAGCGCTCCTGGACGCCCAAGATGGTCTGAAGACGGCCCAACAGGCCTCCAAGACGCCTCAAGGAGATCCCAAGAGGACCCCCAAGAGGGTACACTAATAAAGTTGCTAATAGGTGTTGACGCATTTCAACATTATCGCCTTTTTCCGTCTTTGAAGCGCCGAAGACGGTCCAAGAGGCCCCCAAGATCGCCCCAACACAGCCCAAGAGGCCCCCAAGATGAGCCAAGACGGTCCAAGAGGGCCCCAATACAGCCCTGGAGGCCCCCCAAGACGACCCCGAGAGGCCCCCAAAATGGCCTCAAGAGGGTGAACCCGAACGGAGGCTTCCAGTCCTCCACCCCAAGATGACCCCAAAAGCCCCTAAGATGCCCCCGAGGCGCCCCCAAGGGGCGGCCCCCAGAGGCCCACAAAAAGTCCCCAAGAGGTCCCCAAAAAGACCCCGAGAGGCCCCCAAGAGGCCCCAAAGGCCCCCAAGAAACCCCAAGAACCAAGAGGCCCCAAGAGGCGCTCACTCGCGTTCTGCCAGGCACGAGGTGCACGGCCTGACTTGGCATTGCTCGGAAGCGAAACCGATGAACGAAAAACCTTCCACCCGTCGCCGTCACCAGTCGTCGGTCGTCGGCCGTCGGCAGCCGTTCGCCGTCAGTCGTCGGCAGTCGTCGGCCGTCGGTCGTCGGTCGTCGGCAGTCGTCGGTCGTCGTCGTCGTCGTCGCCGTCGTCGTCGTCGTCGTCGTCGTCGTCGTCGTCGTCGTCGTCGTCGGCGGCGTCGGTTCGTCGTCATTAACTCTTTCGTCGGTCGTCGTCGTAATAATCCCGCTCGTCGACCGTTGGTCGTCCGTTGTCGTCGTCATCGTCCATTTCAAACAACAATAGCATCAGGAGCGCCACGGATCGGCGGCACTGGCCGGAGGCCACTACAATATATGGTGCACCACCCCAAAAAATGATCGGGCCTTGTTGTCGGCACGATAACAGAATGTACGCAAACACTGCGCCGCGTCTTCAACCTGACGCCGACGGCACGCTCGCTTTGCTCGCCGCGCGCGTGCCCCTTTGAACCCCTTTATCTCAGAGTCGAGGGGGGAGGAGACGAGCAGAGCGAACCGCGATATCAAACTAAATGTTCCGCAAAAAACGCACGAGGACTGGTGTCTAGACGAATCAAATCCAGTCGGCCAACGCCAGACTGGGCCTGCGAAGAGGTGGCGGGCGCGATCCGGGCTAGCGCCGGCATCGCGCCGCGAAGTGACGGCAGAGGCCGGCCTGGCCAAGTGCCACAGACAGCCCTGCGGGGCCCATATGGTAAGGACCCAAAGGCGCAGACAGCGCACGCGAGTAGAAGAGCACGAGCAGAACGCAAGAAATAGAGACAGGCTCGTCTCAACGCTTGTCTCCTCGCCAAATAGAAGCATTCCGCCGGCTCGTCACAAGCCGGGCCCAGCTTTCGAGGTCGAAGCCCCGTGCACAATGCAAGTCTTCAGTTCGTGTTCAAAAGATTGCGTTCCCGCCATTGCTTGCATTAACAAATCCCGTTCGACACTGCCGTTGGTATGTCAATCGGCAGTCATATCCCATATGCCACGCCATTGTGTGCTGTGTACGATACGTCTGTCCATCATCTGTCTTATCCAGTTAATGTGTCCTGGCAGTGAAACTCTGCAGGCGTAAGGCCCATGTAGAACAAGGATTCGAATCCCGACTCAGCATCAATGGTGAGGGTAAGCTTCGCGCACATACCGCCCATGTCAAGTGTAGTATTGACTTGCGCACGTGAAAGCGGCCCCCCTTAGTTCATGCGGGGTAACCAGTGGCCGGGCAGCAGTCCTCTAAGTCATGGCCGCCGCGAGCACCTCCGCAGAGTAGCTCGATATTACTTGCAGTCGCTGCGACTTGCAGTGGGCATCTACCAGGTGTGCGACGGATTTGCCATGGCGCGTGAGTCCGCGCCGGAGTAGGCCGGCACCTCGAATGCCGCAAGCAATCATCTCGTCCTCAGCGCCCCCAGTCTATCGTCGACGACAGGAATCGCCGCGCAGGTCGACTTCTCCAGTGGGCTTTATAGTGCGGCAGACTAACTTCTGAAATTGGCTCTGCATCGCGAAATTGCATTCGGCCGCAGCGCCTGGATGCAAGTGGATTCTCGCGCCCGCCGCGGAGAGACAGCGCGCGCCGTTCGCCAGATCTGGGTTGCAGGGGCACGTGCTAGATGCCCCGCGGAGACTGGCGAACATGTCCACGACATATTTCGCAGGTTTCGCATCGGCCTCCGCGCCCGTGAGGTCGGGGCGCTGGGCGGGGGGAAGTTGTTCGATGTATGCGTCCTGGCCCAACGTGGCGTCTCCATTATCCTTCGCTGAAAATTTGGCGGCACAGATGGTGAACATCGCTTTGATGAGTTCGCGTGGTCCGAGCGGGTTTTCGACGCATTTCACGCGGCGATCGCTCGTCTCCTCTTTTCCAATCACGTTGGCGTCGCCCGCGTGCCTGGCCGCCAACGGCGTCTCAGCAGTCTCGAGCCCATCGTCATCAGACGTGGCTTCCAAGCGGAAGCCGCGCGATATGTTGCGACGGTTCAGGGCGAAGGCTCGCGGCGCGCCCTTCGTCCCAGCGCCCCGCTTCAAGCACTGCAAGCAGCGTCGACTTTCGTCGCGCTTCTCGAGCCCAGGGAGAGTTCGAAACGCAGCTGCTGATCCAGGTGGGAGCGCAAAGCATGCGATGCGCTCCCGCTCTCCAGTGGCTTCGGCAAAGGTAGGTGAGACCTCGTAGGAATGCCTTGCCTATGTCAATGGACGCAATCATCCAGTCAGGGTTACTTGCGCTTCCACTGGCCAGCAGGCGCCGCATGGACCTTCCGGCCGCCCCTGAGAGGGCTTCTCCATCGAGGGCTTCTACGTCCATGAATCCTCGCAACTTAGATATTCAACGGATTGTCATTGCCGTTTCTGTTATTTTGACGAATGCCCATGTATATACATAGCGCGCCTTCATGACGTTTGGGGCGTCTGAAAGAGATGCCATCTGGAAGTCATTGCTCTCGAGCCAAATCTTTAGCTCGGCGCAAAGTGCCTTGCCTACATGCGCTGGCTTGGAGTTGATCAGGCCGTCTTCCATTGCCACCGCCGCGCGCGTAGCAGCTGCGGAGACGTATATCCGCATAGTGGTAGAGCTGTCGTTCTGGAGTAGACGGTACTGCTGTTCCGAAAATACAACCTTGGCCATATCTGGTATAAAGCATCACCCGATGTATTGGCCGCGTGTGCCGCTGACGAGAATATAATCTTCGTCGATACTTGGACTCGCGGAGGCGTGGTGCACGTCTGGATTGTGGTCGCGTGCGTCTCCGCCATGACGAGTGCCTGGGTCATCGTTGCCTACAATTGACTTCGTTGGCTACGGCATCGGTGGCTGGTCTGATACCATCATAGTACGTATTATGCAATGTGGTTCGGGCGTCGTGGTCCGGAGGGAGAAGCTTGCGGACGTTTGAAGTTGCGCACCAAGCTTCAAAGATGTAAAACTCGACATCGGCTTCTGATTTTCCTTGAACCGTGGGTGGGGGGGGGCGCCCTGTGGGCAGGGTCGCTTCGTTCTCAAGCGCCCGCTGGTCGAGCATCGCCGCGCGATGCAAGGCTGCTTACATTCTCCATGCATTTCGAGAGGTCCCCATCGAAGCCGGCCTGAGGCTTAGATGATTTCAGGCACTGCGTTGCCCTTGCATGTGCAGATTCACAGATTCAGTGATTGCGTGTATGTCGAGGGCTGTGCCGTTCGACTCGTAGTAGTAAAATCCCAGCGTGGCGTCTGTCTCGCAGTAGCCAAGGCGCAGATACCAACGCAAGTGACAACTGGTAGTCGGTGGATACTTTTGGCAAGCCAGACTGCGACCACGTGCTCGATCCTACAGTAGCTTCGGATCAAGAGTTGCAGTGCTAGATGCACCTTGGGCGATAACTTGCTGGACGCAGTCATGCGCAAGTCCTCCTGTTTAGATGGTTCAGAGATCGTCGCAAGTCTCCATGCAGGTGGACTTGCAACGCGGGCAAGCACAGTTCGAAGCGCTGCGTTGTCTGAGCCGAGTTTCCGGACCATCAGCACTTCAATGTAAAGCGCGTGCCTAAAATCAATGTTTTTGGCAGCAACTTCGCGATCACCGAACCGCGCCATGGCTCGACCCCTTCCAAGATCGTTGCGTGCAACAGGGCGTGGACAATTCCAACCTCACCAGTCGTCCTTCGTTGTGGTGGGCTGGTCGAAATCAACTAAACTAGTTCACCGTCGCGATAGAATATCTGACCTGGTGGTGTTGTTTTGGTGCGTAGTGATCTGTTAGCTTTAACAACGATGGTCGACTGTGTAATACCTTCCAGGCTGTTTTCGCGCATCCGCAATTCTCGCGAATTGTCAGACGTTTCCGTCTGCTGTTCGCGGTCCAGAAGTCGGCAGGTCGGGTAGACATGCCGGCTGGCGTCCATGCGACGCTCGATATGAATATGCTCCAATGTCGAACGTAGAAACGTTGGTCACGAACGTCGCTTCATGCAGTAGACGGGAGAAGGTGAGTGGTAGGTTATGTAGTTTTCAATACTCTTTCATCGCGTGCATGGACTGCCGTGGCACTCCACTTCTGGCTTCTATCGTCGTGGCGCGTTGTCCGCGTGCTCGGATCCTGAGTTCAATGCCCTCGTGTTCGAGGATGTCCCGAGCTGCGTCGTTGTCAAGAGCGCCTTCTCCATCTGAGAATGGCGTCTTGGCAGGGCCGCAGCGTGACCGCGCGTAGCGGCATGCGTCTGGCACCGGATACATGGTTCAATCAATTCTCAACCAGCTGCAGAGCAAATGCGCTGGTCCATAATGTGGAAGACGATGTGCGTCTGACAATAGAACAGGTCACGACCACACTCCTCATTGAATTTCCCTGGCATGGCCAGCGACGGAATGACTGCGTTGCCTGGCACCTCCTTTTCTTTGCATTCCCGACGCGAAATGCGCGCGCCCTTGATTAGTTTGAACCTGTCGCTGTCGCAGCCGATCTTCGTTGGGGTAAGCCTCGTCTTAGTCTCCATAGCATGGCGCCGCCGTAGGTGAAGCTTCTATTTAGCAACGACAGCTGGACCAGAACTTCGGCTGCTTTGCAGACTGACCTGGGCATCGAAACGAGACCAACCAGGGAGTTTGGGAACAGGCGCTTCCGAGCGGCTTCCGCTGTGGGCGCGGGCGGAGGCGGCCTGCCGCGTCGCGCGCGCCCCCGCCGACCGTTGACTCTTCAATGGTCCAGCGCCCCGAGTGGCATCTGCAGAACGACGTGGGCGAGGTGTGCAAAAATCTGGGTTTACCCGAGCTGCGAGCCTTCTGCCTAGTCGTGGGACATCGGGATGTACTTCGGTTTCTGCTGGTGGGGCTGCTAGCGGGGCCGGCGCTTCCGCTGGTTGTTGTGGGGCGCAAGCTACGTGGTTGATTCGGGTTAGCTGGCAGTTTCGAACATTGTGCGAACCTGCACTTGCCAAGTAGCTTCGCGTGCTCCGTCTTGTTCGAGGCGTAGTTTTCCTTGCAGCTCTGGCGCTCCCCGTAGATCGGGCCAGCGTCATACCAACGCCACGTGCGTGGGTCCCTTGCGTGGTCTGGCGCATCCATCCTTTCGGATGTTATCCACGCGCGCAAGGCGCCCTCGGCCTCCCGGAAGTGGCCTGGTCATTACGCCAGAGGGGCCACGAGGCATGCCCTCGGCGTCAAAATCATTTTTCTTGCACGGTTGACCACAAAGACTGAAGTGCGTTGCCGCTGGTCTAAAACGGATCGAAAGGGCGATGCCAGGGGCTTCGACGCGATGCGGGCTGCACCAACGAAAAGCGATACAAATGCACGCGCGTGCCGTCACGCTGCAGCAAGCCCCTCCCCACGCACGCCCGCGCGCGTTGATGGCGACCGTTGCATTCCATCCCCTGGAAAAGGCGTCAGAATATCGGAGCGATTGCACATGGCCTGTGTAGGTTTCCTGATGGCCAATCCAAGTACCTGCGGGCTACTCACGCATCCAGCATCTGCGCAAGTCGCCCTGAATTTTGGCAAGGCGCCGCAGAGAGTGATGCGCGGCCGAGACTCCTGCTGGCGTTTCCACCGCGCGATGTAGATGATCACGGCGTTGAGATGTGATGGCAACCCGGTGGCGCAGCAAAGTGGCGGCAGGATTGCCGGTCCTACCCTGCGCGGACGTCGGTCGCGCAATATAGCCCGTCGCACCATTCGGCCCTCCAAATCAGCGCCAGTTCTCTCATCAAGATTACCAGCTGCCGAAAGACATCGTTTGCAGGCAAATCACGAAATTCCTCCTATTCCACCGCAGAGCTCCATCACATCAATATTTCTGCTGTCCGTAGCATAATGTCGGAACGACGTTGAAGACGTCGGCGTGCGCTGCCGCTGATAGCGCGAAACAATTATGTCCAAATCCGAGTCTGAGGCTGAGACGCGCGGTGCGGCGGCACTGCAGTATCCGCTGCACTTATGAAGGTTTTCGACGCAATCATCGCCCCCGTCCTTCCTCAAGTTGCTTTGGTATATTTCTAAATCTGACGCCTGCCACTTTGCCCGCCATGGGCTCTTCTCGTTGATTATGCGCGCTTCGAGCGGGCGCGCCATTTCGGACATCGAAAATCCAGGAAATGGCGGCAGCCCGAACATGGGGGAAGCAGGAGAACCATCATCTTGGATGATTAGCGTGTTCTCTCGTTTTGGGCGCGCCCGCGTGGCTTCTCCGAGCGGCGCGGGGTCCGGGTCCCCCCCATAGAAATCGGCGCGGCTGTTCCTTATCCCGTTCCGGAGTTGTGAGCACCAGTCATAGCCGGTAGGCTGATCAATGACTTTGACATATTGTATCATTTTGTTTGCATCAAGGTCATGTGCAACTCCCCTCGTGACTAGGTCCCGTTGATCGGGGCCTTTATCGTCCAAAGTGCACAGATCGGCTCACATTTCGGTCCACGCGGGCATGAATGTTGCATTGCGTGTCCGCTGTTTTCTGGTGGGGTTGCTTGGCTACTGTTACCAGGGGGCATGTGGCAGGCGTCAATAGGACATGATGACGCCATTCGGCGCTCTGTTGGTCATGGCCGCACCAGTCGAGCGCATGTCGGGGATGATCCACACGCGCGCATCTCAACGCAGCTGCGGGGGTACGGCTGTGAGTATTTACGACCTGTAGGTATGAACCTCTGGGACCAGTACCCTTCGGTCGTATGTGAATGCAAAAGTAACATGGAGGCATGCGTATCGCAGTGAAGTGTAGGTCCTCAATCATGTCTTTGATAAGCTGTAGTTTCCACGCGTGGCCTGGAGAACCCACGATTGCGATATGCGTCCTCAACCCCCTTGCCTTCGTTACAGGATTGCGCATCCGTTCCCAATGTGCACATGCCCATTTTTTCGGGCGCGTGCATGCGCCTCTCCGCCGGCGAGGAGATCCACGGCAACTGAATATCTCCAGCCAACGCAGCTCCAAAATGCATGGAGCCACTGGCCGACATGACTCCTGCATGCGTTAACCTGACGCATGCGTATCCACACTGGCGGAGTCGCTCAGAAGCAATGCGAATCTTCTGCAATCGAACCGCGGGCAGGCACCGGCTGACCAAACCAGCACGATGATAACCGATCCTCCTCAGGCTGCCCCCTTCACGGGATGCCAGCGTTTCCGCCGTGCTCGGGGACGTCAGCGCGGCAGCCATATGTGCTGGAGGTGCTGTTGGAGTCCCTCCCGATGCTGGCAGTCGCCTGACTCGCGTCTCCGCTACTCGAGTCGGCACGGTCCATGGCATGGCGTGGAAGCGGGGCCCAATGCTCGACCGCCCTATCAACCTGCTCTACGAGGAGGTCTTTCATCGAGCTAACCACTTCCAGGCGGTCACGATCAAACGCGCGGGGGATGTGGACGACCTGGCGGGCGCGGCAGTCAAGGTAGCGCTTCGCGAAGTCGATCGCCGATTCCATTTCCTGTGCGAGGGCAGTCGGCCTCCGCGCCAGATCGCACAGCATGAGCCCGGCGGCTGCGTCGGGATCGCCAGGCCTCGTGAACGTAAAATTCGCGTCTGCGTTTCCACCTCTACTTGTGCCGAATGTACCTCCGCTTCAACCAGCTCCCTTCGCATGCTTCGTAGTCGTGCGACCATGTGGTGGTCTGCCCCTCCGCGCCCATCAAGAGGTTCCCCTCGCGGCCCCGAGGAGCCACAGCGACTCCGCGTGATTGGAACCACTCCCCCGAAGACATCGGCATGAAATCAGCCTCCGTTCCATCATCAGAGTAGTCGCAGATCACTGCGATTGACCTATACTTACCAGACGCCCCACTGTCTGCCTTCCTGCGAATGTTGAAACACGTGTCCTCAGACGCGTAGGGCCCACTGTAATTCGCCCACTCAGCGCCCTCAAGTTTGGCGAGCGGGAGGGCGACATCGCCACTGGTGCCTTTCTCCCAACGGAGGATCTTGGCGCCCATGCCTGCTTGAACATCGCATTGGGCCTCGTTCGGGAAAATGATATTCTCTTTCCCGCGTTCGCGCGCCAAGATTGCGCGTCTCCGCTGAAGGCTGGTCAGGCCTGAGAGGGCTGGTACTTCAGCGCCAGTGCCCTCTGCGACGTGGGCGGCGATGGTGCGCGTCTGCTTCTCGCTGAGATAGTCGCGGGCAATGGAGTTTTCTCCGGGGGGTCCTGCAAATGACCGACCCCGCGCCAACTCCAATGACATGTGGCGATTCCGCCAGATCACGGCGAGCGGCATGAAAGCCGCGCTGGCTGACATGATCCTCAAAAGGCCCGGCCACATTCTGTCCGACGCTGTAAGCGTTCGAACCGATATCTGCTAAGATAGACAGTCGGCCGTCGGACGGCGTGGTTTTGAGCGGGCCCTCGACATAGACCCGGCGTCCATTGGGCGCGCTCGCGCGGATGTCAGCCGCGCCCGCGCAGCGTCTGCGCCGTTGTTCAACCGCCCACTCTTCCATGGAATAGCGCCCTGAAGCATGCTCCAAGTCGGCAAGCCACCCTCGGCCACAGGCTCGATCGCCAAGATCATCTGGATATGGGCGCGCACCTGGCGCGCGTGATGGTCCGCGCCCGTGGCGAGTGGGAGCCCGCGGGCAGCCCTTCCGCTCTGCGTCGTTAAGAACGTTTCCCGATGGGGGCCAGTCTGACTGCGAGTGCTCCGCGGAGACTCCGCTCGGCGGGGCTGCCCAGGTCTCACCCGCGCCGGCCTGCGCCAGCGTTGGTGGTCTGCCGCTGCTGCTGCTCAAGCCTCTCTAACGGAAGGCTATTGGCTGACTCATATGACCTTGGTGCAGGCGTCTCCGTATGAGCGTCGTCGTGGGTGATGGTCGTAGTCCTCATGTGGCGAGCTGTCAGGCGAGTTTCCTCGCTGTGGATCGCCGCCTGGCGTTTCCGCCGCCTGCGTGTCCGCCTGTGTCTGGGCTGTCTGCTGGCGCGCCCCCAGTAGCCAGCGTCGCGCTGCTGAGACCTGGGACTGTAGCGAGATGAGCTCAACAGCCGTGGTCGGCTGCGACTCATCGCCGCGATATCAAAAATACAGATCTGACGCCACAGGAATGCCAGGGACACGGCATACCGCGCAGGGAGCCCCCATGAAAGCACCCCGAAGAGGTTGACAACATGTGCCCTGTTCACACCATCCCAGCATGCGCCGCGTCACTGACGCCCACGTTGGAGACGCCGCAAGGTCTCCCAGAATATGCTGGCGGCGGCACCGTATTGGATGATGGCGTATCAGAGCCATTCTGCGCGCTTCCGCGAGCAGGCCTTTCGGCCGCTACACGGGGGCTGGCACGCCATGTTCGCTTGCATACATGGCATATTCCTCTGATGCCCTCCGTGACAGGGCCAGTTGGCGCCAGAATCGCGGCGCCGCGCCCCTGCGCCAGCTTTTGCGCGTCCGACGGCGCGGGCGGGTGAGCCACGCGCGGCCGCGGCGCAGGGTCAACCGCGCGAATGGCAGACATCCTGTGGAACTCCTCTGTAGCTTCCCTCGTGCACTGACTGGGTGGGGCGGTCCTGCCAGCGCGCCCCTGCCCATTCATGTCATGATAGAATTCGGGGTGCATCGGCGCGTCCATGGGCAGTGGTGCCGGTGCACCAAGAGGTGATCCTGCCAGGCGTCGGCGCATGCCAAGCATTGGCATGTGTTGGGATCTACCAGCCGACGTCGGGTCGGGACTCAGATCGGGGTTCCAGCGGCACGGCGGCGCCCAATCTCTCGAGCGCGAAAGATACCCGCACCCTTGCCCAGGCGGGGTGGCAAGGTGTGGGCGGAGCGACGCGCCGCTGCCGACGGCGGTTGCACATGTGCAGATGCGACGGCCCATGGAACATGACAAAACGCTGTCTTCTCCGGGCATCCGCTGGCCCCGATGGCGCGCGCGTTCCAATCGGCAGAGTGGCCGACCGCGCATGGGTCGCTCTCGGACTAGAGAAGCTCGTTCGGGAGTGCGCCCACGAAGGCGCGCAATCAAGCGTTTGGGGCTCGACGCGCAAAATGTGCCCTGGGTGTCCTGGGCGGGCCCCGCTGCAACCCCGCGCTCGCCCCAAACGCCCGGGGCCCCGAACGCCTCTCGGTCGCCAGGGGCTGCCCCCTGGAAGCCCGCCCGGCGACGCCCCAGCTAGGTCCGGGCGCGCGTCGGGGGGCGCAGTCGCCGACGCGCGTTGATGGTGCCCCCGGACACGCACCCGCACCTACTCGAGGTGGCGTTTGCTCGAAATCGCACTCGGGCGCGCGCGCGGCCCCCGAGAGCGCCCCCGAACGCGGCCGCAGCGGCCCCCGGGGGAGCGCGAGATTGCAACGTCGCTCCTGCGGGAAGCCCAAGCGCAACGGAGCGGTGGCGCCTGCCCCCAAGCGGGACAGGCGCCACCACTCCAATGCTGTTCTAAACCCCGCGGAAACCCCCGATGCCCCGAGACGTCTCTGACGCAAACCAGGGCACGTCGCTGCAATCAAACAACCAGCCGTTCTGCGCGTCGTTGCGTCCTGACGCGCACGCGCGGCAGGCTGATCGGGCGCAGTGGCAAGCGCCCAATCCAGCGGGCGGCCCTTTTCACCCAGGCCGACCCCGGGCAAGGGCATGCTTAGGACCAATGCCACCCCCCACCCACCTCTGGAGGCGACCCGCGTCGTCTATCCCGAGGGCCCGCATCTGCTCGATCACTTGTTGTTGCTGATGTTGCTGAAAAAACTTCCCGCTCGTAGCGGGGATCGCAATGGGCAGGTGCTTCGGGTCCGTCCCCAGGCCGCGGGGCCGCAGCGGGCCGCGCCATGCTTGGTCTTTATACTGGCCAGTCAGGTCAACGAGCTGCGTGATATACCGAGGCGAGATGCGGCCCTTCGTGCCTCCGTCTGAAAGAATCTATGATTGGGCGAAACGCCGCGCTTCGACCTTATCGCGTAGCAGTAGCGGTAAAGAAACGAACGCAGCGATCTCCGCGTCTTTGCGGAATCCGCCCTGGGCGCGGTGGTCTCCTGGCAAGTACGGGGCATGCACGTGCAAACTGGCGCCATTGTTGCATCTTGCCGAGGCGTATCCGCGGCGGTTTGTCCTCCGCGCGGCAAGAGAGGCCCGCCCCCATGATCAACGGGATGTTTGCCATACTTGTGCCATGGGCCAAATGCGTTGCATCCGCCAGAGTAGCGACCTCTCGGTAGAGGCTTTCCAGGCCAAGAAGACCTGGTCTGGAGTGGCCGCTGGTGGCTCACACGCGCAGACTTTTGCGCGCTAGGGGGCCGCTGGTTCGCCGTGCTCCGCGCCGCCTTGATGCGGGAGGATGTCCGCGAGAGAAGCACGGCCATCCGCGACGTCGAAGGTCGGGCAACCACGGGGGGGGCCTCTCGTCGCATCGAACCTGGCCATCGCCGCGGCAAAACGGGCGGCGGCAAGTATCTCGAACGATAATTAACTCATGGGTATGAGGTCCTCACGACCTGGGAGGGCCCACTTGTTGTCCCCCATATGCGCCCCCCCCCCCCCCCCCCCCCCCAAGGAGTCTCATGGGCAGTTTCCCGCGGGGGAGGTTGCGCGCGAGTGGCAGGCCCCCCCCTGCGTCGGCGCGGCAGGGCCGCGCGCGTTGGAACTCGCGCATGGAGACGCGGTGCGCATCAGCATCGACACCTTGATTGCCGTCATCGTCATCCATGTTGCGCGCCCCCGCAGCTTTCTTGCCTTCGCCTATTTTCCCGGTGCCTCCGCCTTTGCCTTTTCCAACGCCTCCGCTCTTGCCCTTCCCGCTGCCTGAAGGGTTAGCGGCGCGGCGGAGATCCGGTCTGTCTGCCCAGGGGTGTTCTCTTGGAGGAGGCGGCGCACGGGGGCGGCGGCCTCGTCGGGGGCACTATTCGCGCGGCAGCGGGAGATGCCCCAGCATTGGCGACGGCCCGCTGACGCCCCCTGCCGGAAGCACCTCGCAGATGGCCCCCACCCCCTGCGATGAGCTCCTTTTGCTTGGGGCCCCCGGGACTGGGGTGCCACCGCCCCCCGCAGCAACGGGGCAGACGCGAAGCTGAACTTGGCGGCGGCGGCTGCCGCCGCAGGCCCCCTTGAGCGTTTCCGCGCGGCAGGAGGAGGCGCCTTCGATGTCGGTTCCAATTTCGGCATCTCCCGTCTCGCGTATTATGCGGACATGGATCGGTGCTTCGCTGCTGGCATCGTGAATTCCTCCGACTACGCACTCTCGGCACTGCGAGGTCCTGGAAGCGAATTGGCGGCTTCCCACTCTGAGTCGCCAACTTTTTCGGAAGGAGCGGTGGAAATTCTCGCTGGATTCCCGGCGCCTTTGGGGCGCGTGCCGACCCCCCCTCCCCTGGCAAGCGCGCCCCTTGTCCTGGCTGGCTTTCCGCTCGGTCAAGCTGGTCGAGCTGCGGGGCGATGCCGGCGCGGCCCCTGGAGCCGCGCCAAGACAACTGGTAGCGTTTCCGTTCTGGTCGCGGCTGCGCCATCTTCGGTTTGCGCGGCGTCTCCGCCGCCCCCGTCGGCGCCTCCGCCCTCTTCCTCATCGATTTCGTGATATTGGAGGCTGTGCCTCTTCAAGTCGCGGTTGTCGGCGAGATCGGCCCGCCGCCAAGCATCGGCGGCGCGCCCCGCCTCGCCGCGAGAGATGCGGCGGGCCGCTGCGGGCAACGGCCGGGCAGTATGAACGCCGCGGCCATGACATGGCTCAGGCGACGTGACCCCGCGATTGGGAGATTGGCTCTCGCGGTCCATGGGGCAGTTTGGGCGGCGCCCCTGCCGCCCATGGCATGCGCGCGCGGTAGTTGCCGCGCGGAGCATCGCGTTCCCTGGCCCGCCGCTCCTCTCGGCGCTGGCGGGCGCGCAGTCCAGCGGAGAATCGGATGATGCTGCCCCCCGCGTCGCGCTCGCACCTCCGGGCGGCGCGCCAAGTGCGGACCTGGGCCCCGGTCCGGCCGCGGCCGATCCAGTGGCCCATGCCCGCGCGAGAAATGAACGGTCCGCGCGGACCTCCACCGTTGGGCGGCGCCCCCGCAGGGCCGCGAGAGCGGCCCCATGGGGCGCGGTCTGTCATATAGGCGCTGGACCTGGTCATGCCCCACCCAACGCCAATGAGGTCGTCGGGGGCGATGTCGGGCGCGAGCCCGATCCGCGGCCTCGGCGCGTTTCTACGCAGCGCACCCGCTCCAGTCGGCGAGATTGACTCTGCTGAAGGCGCCCCTGCAGGCGATTCCGTAACACTGGGCAACGCTGTGTTCTGTAGCTCGGCCGGCGCGGCAGGGATCGCCTCAGCTCCGGAGACGCCCCCGTCGCGCGCCGATGCGCCTCCGCCAAAGTCGGGGGGGCGCGTCGTCAAACGCGCGCGACATCCCCTCGCAGTGAAAAAGGGGCGCGGGAAAGAAAAGCACCTGGCGAAGGGAAATCGGGGTCGGGCCAGTCGGCGCACCCCACGCCTTATCTGGCTTCTTGAGCAGTTAAAATGGCCGCGTTGTCTCCCCCCCCCTTCCCCCAGAATCGCACTGCCTCTGAGCGCGTCTATTGCTGCCGCGGCGGTTGCGCTGCGTCCTCTTCCCTTTTCGGTCGGCATCCGTAGGCCTTGCCGCGTGGCCGTCGGTTGCGATGACCACCCCCGCCTCGACCCTTCCCCCGTCGGCGGAGTGCTCGTCGTGACGCTTCGCGCGCTCGCCGTCACCAATGGCGTCTTGCGCGTTGGCATCCTAGGAAAAGATATTCCGAGTTTCCGCATTGCCGAGGCCTGGGGGGGGGGGGGGCCCGGCATGTCTATGCGTTCGCGTCCGTCCGATGATAGCGCGTCGGCGCCCAGCCCAGAGTCGACGGGCGAATCTCCGTCGGAGGTTGAGCCCCAGAGGGCAGTCTGGCTCTCAGGAGCAGCGTGCGATTGGGGGTTCGAAGGCCAGCCCCAGCCTGATTGCTTTGTCGGCTTTAGGTAGCATCTGCCAGTCCCTTGCCCCTGAGAGGCCGTTGATAGCACTGCGGTAGCCTCTTCTGGGTCGCGTGGGTCGCCGGCCCACGCGCTGGCGGGCGCGGCTGCGCCTCCGCCAGCACTTGCCATGCATGTGTTCGCGTTTCCGCGCCCTGTGCCCCCAGACAGCGCGTTGCCGATGTTGCTGGGGGACCGCTCTAGCAGTTCGCCGCGCTGTCGCCGCGCCGCGTTCTAGCCAGATGGCAACAGCTACGCGCGCGGTCTAGCAGTTCGCCGCGCTGTCGCCGGGTCCGCGGCATCTGACCGTCGATGGGGCTGAAGCATTTGAACAGCTCTGCCAGGGCCGAACCTTCGGGCACTACAGAATACCGTTGCGAGTAGCTGACAGTTCAGGCTGGCAAGCCGACTGAGTCAGCATGAAGACGTGCAGCTTCGGGCTAAGCGCTGTCGCTTATCCTCGAGATTCTCTGATTTATTAGTATTGCATATTGTATATATATATATATAATTGGCGCTCAGGAGAAACATGATGTGCGTGACGGAGTCCGCATGGGCACCTTCACCGCCGCGCCGCAGCTGATGGCCCGGAAAGGGCTCCGCATCCAAATTGTGAGTACCGCCCCACCTAGACCTCGCAGCAAGCACGCAACCTGTTGCCGTGGGGGCCCGCGGGCGCTCGCAAGGTTCAGCCGCGCGCGTGATCCACGAGTAGACTCGAGGAACGATGCGTTCCCTGAGAGGTCCCAGGGCCTCTTATTGCATGATTGCCATGTTGCGCATATCCTATAGCACATCCAAAGACCAATCAAAACGTGCTGAAGGTTACGCGCTTGAAGTACAGATTCCATGAGGAACCCTGGACACTGCCATTGGTCATCTTTGGGGTGTCCATCGCCGTTAGGCGGCGGATTGGCTGCGGAGGCGTGCCCCCGCAACGGTTCAAGGATATGGGGTTTGCGCTTTCGCGCGCAAGGGAGCTGGTAAATTCTTATTCCCCACGCTCGTCGTAAGTTGGTGTAAAATGGCGCAACGACGGGGCGTAAACTCTTTTCGGGATGGCCAGGCGGATACTGCCCATCGTGGATAGAGCGTGTCCGCTAGGAGCGTGTCCGCCTGCTTGCCAGTAGTCACGCGCTGACGTCGCATTGGCATCGGGCGACAACTAAACCGCACCGTGAATAAGCATTGCGATAGAAAAAGCTGGCCACAACTTAATAGGGCCAACTACAAAGTCCGCCGACCCCAGAGGCGTGTGCGATATCCTTCTGAGCTGGATACGATGTCTTCTTGCACATCGCAGAGCCCTCCCAGCCCGCGAGTTCTCGCCGACCACAGAGCCCTCCCAGCCCGCGAGTTCCCGCCGACAATCGGCCAAGACCTCCCTCCGTGTTCCAGCATCCCCGCCCTGCAAAATCCTCGCCGGGACCCCCCACTGCGTCTGACATTCCCGTCTGACATTCCCAGCCCCCCTGAGGCTTCTGGGCGTAGGTTTCTAAGAGCCACCCACCCTGCAAAATCCTCGCCGGGACCCCCCACCGCGCCCCCACCGCGTCTGACATTCCCAGCCCGCCTGAGACCTCTGGGCATAGGTTTCTAAGAGCCACCCACCCTGCAAAATCCTCGCCGGGACCCCCCACCGCGCCCCCACCGCGTCTGACATTCCCAGCCCCCCTGAGGCCTCTGGGCATAGGCTTCTAGGAGCCACCCACCCTGCAAAATCCTCGCCGGGACCTTAGCCCAACATTCCCCAACGTGGATCCATACTCTTCTCCTCGCCCTGCCCACGCGACAAATTCTGGCTCCCCATCATGCCCCACCACGCCCCGGCCTCCCCACCCCATGGAGCCTCCGTTCCTCTGTTCTTGGGCCTCCCCAGCACCACCATTCCTCGCCCAAAACCGACCCCCACCCTGCAAAATCCTTGCCGGGACTCCCCCACCGCGCCTGACATTCCCAGCCCCCCTGAGGCCTCTGGGCATAGGTTTCTAGGAGCCACCCACCCTGCAAAATCCTCCCCGGGATCAGCCCACCGCGCCCCCACTGCGTCTGACATTGCCGGCCCCCCTGAGGCCTCTGGGCATAGGTTTCTACGGGCCATTCACCCTTCCAAATCCTCGCCGGGACCCTCCCACCCCCCCTGACACAGCCAGCCTCCTGAGGCCTCAGGGCATGGGTTTTTCGTAGATTTCAACGCCCCCCACTCAGCAAAATCCTCGCCGGGACCCCCCCACCCCCCCTGACACAGCCAGCCTCCTGCGCCCCCCCACTCAGCAAAATCCTCGCCGGGACCCCCCTTGGCCCCCTGACACAGCCAGCCTCCTGAGGCCTCTGGGCATGGGTTTTCGTCAATTTCACGGCCCCCCCACTCAGCAAAATCCTCGCCGGGACCCCCCCACCCCCCCTGACACAGCCAGCCTCCTGAGGCCACTCAGCAAAATCCTCGCCGGGACCCCCCCACCCCCCTGACACAGCCAGCCTCCTGAGGCCTCTGGGCATGGGTTTTTCGTAGATTTTCAAGCCCCCCCCACTCAGCAAAATCCTCGCCGGGACCCCCCCACCCCCCTGACACAGCCAGCCTCCTGAGGCCTCTGGGCATGGGTTCTTCGTAGATTTCAAGCCCCCCCACTCAGCAAAATCCTCGCCGGGACCCCCCCACCGCCCCCCCCCCCACCACCACTCAGCAAAATCCTCGCCGGGACCCCCCCACCCCCCCCTGACACCGCCAGCCTCCTGAGCCTATGGGCATCGGTTTTCGTAAAGAAATTTAAAGCCCCACCCAAATCAGCAAATTCACTCGCCGCGTCTGGAATTGTTTTTGTAGATTTCAAGCCACCCCACTCAGGCAAAATCCTCGCCGGGACCCCCACACCTCCCTGCCACAGCCAGCTTCCTGTGGCAGCCAGCTTCCTGTGGCCTCTGAGCTTGGGTTTTCCGTAGATTTCAAGGCCCCCCACTCACAAAATCCTCGCCGGGACCCCCCCACCCCCCCTGACACAGCCAGCCTCCTGAGGCTTCTGGCGTTGGTTTTTCGTAGATTTCAAAGCCCCCTCCACTCAGCAAAATCCTCGCCGGGACCCCCCCACCCTTCCTGACACAGCCAGCAGCCTGAGGCCTCTGGGCAAAGTTTTTCGTAGATTTCAAGGCCCCCCCACTCAGCAAAATCCTCGCCGGGACCCCCCCCGCCCCCCTGACACAGCCAGCCTCCTGAGGTTTCTGGGCATTGGTTTTTCGTAGATTTCGACGCCCCCCCACTCAGCAAAATCCTCGCCGGGACCACCCCACCCCCCCTGACAGGTCCCCCCACTCAGCAAAATCCTCGCCGGGACCCCCCCGCCCCCCTTGACACAGCCAGCCTCCTGAGGCCCTGGGCATGGGTTTTTCGTAGATTTCGACGCCCCCCCACTCAGCAAAATCCTCGCCGGGACTCCCCACCTGCGACAGCCAGCCTCCTGAGGCCTCTGGGCATGGGTTTTTCGTAGATTTCAAGGCCCCCCCACTCAGCAAAATCCTCGCCGGGACCCCCCCACCCCTTTTGACACAGCCAGCCTCCTGAGGCTTCTGGGCATTGGTTTTGCGTAGATTTCGACGCCCCCCCACTCAGCAAAATCCTCGCCGGGACCCCCCCACCTCCCCTGACACAACCAGCCTCCTGAACCCTCTGGGCATGGGTTTGTCGTAATGTTCAAGGCCCTTCCACTCAGCACAATCCTCGCCAGAACCCCCCCACCCTCACTGACACAGCCAGCCTCCTGAGGCCTCTGGGCATGGGTTTTTCGTAGATTTCAAAGCCCCCCCCACTCAGCAAAATCCTCGCCGGGACCCCCCCCCATCCCCCCTGACACAGCCAGCCTCCTGAGGCCTCTAGGCATGGGTTTTTCGTAAGTTTCAAAGCCCCCCCACTGGCTAGACTCGCTTGTAGAGTTAAGGTATATTCTCCCCCAATGGTATTATCGGTAAGGTAGAAAGCGCTTTCTACCTTAAAACGGAGAATAAAAACTTAAACTCTAAAAATCCCAAGATCAGCGCAGGTGCTTGGTAGTATTACGTATGTTTGATCGTTGCGCTTGGTCGTTCGATATGTTGTGTGGTGACAGTCGCGTATATAGTTGAGGTTTGCAAAACAAGCTTGCGCTGTACAACTGGTGCACAGTGTCTCCAGCGAAGACGCACTGCACAACTTCAACGCATTGTTCGGATGTCTCAAGCGAAAACGTTGCACGTCTGGAAAGCATTGTGCGGATGTCTCGAGCGAATGCGCCCATTACAAATCTGCACTGTGGACAATTTGCCCAACGTTGCACTTAATTCGCATTCCGTGCTCACAACACTCCGCGTTTGGTGCCCCGATGGGAATCTGCTCACAACAACCCGTGCTCACGACAAGCCGTGATAACATCCATCCGTGATTGGTGGCACAGCCATCCGTGCTCACAGCAATCCGTGCTCACAGCAATGCGTGCTCACATTAGTCCGACTTCATCGTGGACAGGTGCTCACAACAATTCGTGATGTTCCAGCGTGGCACTTAAACATCCCAGTGAAACAACATCCGTTGCCCTATTTTGGTTCAAACTTGTTTAACTCTCAGTTTCACGTTTCACTCCCCACCCCGTGCTGTTCGGCGATTCCTTGGCCGGCGGGGATGGATGACGAGGTGTGTGGTGACGGCGGCGACGATGGCGCTGAGCACATGTGCGTGCCTGCGCTGCGTCCGATGCATCGTGGGCGGCTGGTCCTGGAAGGCAATTCCACAGTGTTCTTTATCTTCGGCGAGTCTGGAGGTTTGTGGTCCAAGCCGTACCGCCGCGCGTCACCACCAAGTCGGTTCGACGACGGCACGAGGCGTTTCTTCGGCGTTGCTTTGGGGAAGTGGAAGCTTCTCAGCACCGCAGCAGCTCAGCAGATTCAGGACCAACCTGGGGGCCATGGGCATGGTGATCTGATCATTGGCTCGTGTCTTCATGATGCTCGGCGCTTCCAGATATCAGGCGCATTGGTTCACATAGCCCACGCGACGATCGAGCTGGACAGACCCATCGATAGTGAAGCGCAGAACTCAGAGGATATTCTTAATTTGCTGGATCGGAACCCTTGTACGTATCACAATGACGGGGTACAGGGCGACACTGTTGGAGCATGGCGAGATGTGTGGGATTCGTTGATGCGCACATGCCCAAATGCTCCTCACTATTGCCCACTGGTGTTATGCTCGATGTTAGCTGTCGGAGTTGTTTCTATGATTCAACCTGTGTTCAATTGTGATGCTGTGAAGTGCCGCTTCAGACAGACTCTGCATTTTGGTCCGAATGCTCGGTCTTTGCGATTGTTTCGTCGACTCAACCCTCCTCGTGTGCAAGACGTTGCGCCAGAGCCAGCTCTACCTTCTCGTGGTCGGTCAGCTCGTCGGCGATTGCCTGCTAGCATCACTATACAATGGCTGGGTGTTTCTTCGACCTTACGATCACTACGGCACAGGTGGAAGTCTGGGGTTCATTGGAGTCGTCTCTTCGAACGCTGCGCTGGTGTTGAGCACGGTTCGTTGCACCAAGTTCTTCAACACATTCGTACAGAAACGCTTCGGACTGCACGGGTGCGATTAGATTGGACATGCATGGGCCTCACTCGTCTTTTTTACGGGACGCTCGATTGGCGATCCATCGACGTGTACCTGTACATAGACAGCAGCCCTCAGGGCAGGGGCTGGGAGATGCAGGCGGCAAGCTTCTTGATACGGAGAAATGGGGTCGACATGAGAAGACGAATGTTTTCGCCGCTGTTTCTGAAGCGTTCTCAGTTGAGCGCTTTCCACAAAACTGTAGCACTCGTTTGGCAAATATATTTATCTTTCGGAGGCTCCGTGGACTCCATGAGGCGGTTTTGCCACAGAGTTCGCGGAATCGTGAGTGACATGGGCACGGAATATATGATATCCAAGATGAACGACGTGTTGCCAGATGTGTTTGCCATGATGGGGTACCGTCACCGAGTTGCCAGAGAAAAACTTTTATTCCCTCGGTCGCTGATTATCCCTGGATGGCGGCATAAGGTCGACGTGCTGATTCGCACAGGCGTGCACTCGCTGCGCTGGTTTCCGAGGTTTCTAACACGGGTCAAGGCGTTGATCTCTTTGTTCAGGGACGAGGACATTCGGGCCACAATTCCCCACATCCCCATCACCACTTAAAAGCAATGTAAGAACATAGGGGGAATGTTTGGGGGAGTACCAATTCGAACAATGAGGGGGGGCGTTCGATACGCACGAACGTAGATGAGGTGGCTTTCTAGGGCGGCGGGGGCCAAGGGGTTGAAGGCGAAGGAGGCGCGCGACAAGCTTGAACACGACATGGTGTAATACTGCGCCCCCCCGCCGAACCCTTCAACGTGAATCCGTGGACCACCGCCGCCCCCGCGTTCTCCTTCACCCTTCTACTCCGTGCCCTCTCCGCCCCGCCTCCGTTGTTTAGCGCACCCCCCCGTTGTGCCCCTCGCCCTTCCGCCCTGGCTGGCACCCCCCCCCCCGCGAAAACCTATAGATATAACATAAGTTCTCTGTCGGCTGGCCACGGCGGCCTCGGCTACCCTTCGAATGGATGCGACCGACTTGCGCATTCAAAAATCAGTTCGCCTGGCCCCTCGGAGGCAGCAGCGGCCTCACCCCCCCAACCCCTTTTTCAATCACACCCACCCCCAAGTCGATTGGCTCGTGACTAGAAGCACTGGGAGGACGAGGGATGAGGGGAGGGCCGAGGAGGCAGGAGGGAGAGAAAGACTGAGACGAGTGAGGAGGAGGAGAAGGAGTTTTGTTTGTTCAGGCACCGTCAGGGCATCAGAGACACCTTGGCCACGCACTGGCGAGGGGCTGGCCTCAACGGCCTGGCCGCGCTCATGGCGAACGTGTCGCTCCCTACGTTCACCGACTGGCGTTGGAAGAAACTCAAGGAGTGCTTGGACGGCCTGAACGGTTTTATCTGGTCTGTCAGGGGCCATTTCGACCGCCAGGCATTGGGCGACGTGAGAGACCGAGTGCGGGTAGATCAAGTGCTCGGCGCGCTGGCCAGCCCATCATTTGAATACGAATTCGAGCTCATCCATTGGTTTGCATCTTGGATGGGGCGCCTGATGGCATTTGCAGGGTATTGCCCCTGCCACCCTGAGAAGTGGAACACGGGCGAGAAGTTCTCATGCGAGAGAACGGGCTGCGTCCTGGGGCTGGCCTTTGACTATTCTATGGCTGCTCTCAGGGCGGGAGTGGCCGAGGCCAACTCATGGTCAGCTGACCGATTCGGCCCTTATCCCCATCTCGCGCGGGATGGACAGGGCATGGCCAGGGCTACTCTCGCACTCGGTGCATTGAAGGTGAAGTTCCTCGATGACCTCCCGTACCTTATTGGGAGACTGGGCCAGCCAGGCATTAAGGATAAGTGCCTGATCTTGTACAACCGCCACCCTCCTGAGCACCACGACTCCACGACCCTGGCTGTATTGCAACCAGGCACTGCGCTTCGAGCTGCAGTGGACGCCATGGGCAGCGACGGCAGCAACATGTCGCCGTCGCTGCAACGCGAGGTCGACTCCATTATGTTCGCCCCGCTGGACGACACGATCGCAGAAGGGCCGCATGCGCTGAGTCGACATCAATATCTTAGGGCCCGTCGGGCTACATTCCCTTGGATTGCGAGCAGCATGCGCCTGGATGACAACCTGATTGACGTTCATGATTATGCGACTGCCATCGGCGCAAACTTGGACGCGCAGTGGGACGGCGCCACGGCAATACTCCGCCCGCCTGGACGGATCTCCCGATCCCACTCTGCCGTGAAGGTCAAACGAGCTCAAGCTGAGGGTTTGACCTACACAGCGAAGCACTTAGAGGGCATTCGCTTTGGCATGGCTGGCCACTGTGGCGAGGGCCACGGCGGCGGCGGCGCTCCTGGCCCAGGAGGCGGTGGAGGCGGAGGCGCTGGCGGCGGCGCGCAGCCCGACGACTTGGGCGACCAGGAGCCGAAGGGCCCCAAATACTAAACGTAAACGGCATGAGAAGGAGGAGGAGGATGAGGAGGACGGACGGTGAGGATGGATGTTTAGCAGGAGGGAGGACGAGGAGAAGGATGAGGAGTGCTCCCTCATTCCATCCGCTCAGCGTCGTTCACCATCCTTGTCCTACTCGCTCCTGGTCACACTTCCTTCGCTTTTGTCGCTGGCCGTTTGCTTGTGATCCCTGGAGGACGGCGGTGATGACGATGCTGGAGGCGGCGATCCAGGCGGCGGCGACGGGCCGACTGGCGACCGCCACCCTGGCGGCGGCCCTCCCCCTGCAGCAAAGAAGGCGCCTGCGGAAGGCTTTGCTCCTGGGGAGGGCAGCTTGTTGGCAGACTACTTGAGCAGGACGCTGGTGCCGCACCGATACTACTCAGTGCAAGTCGATGTCGACTACGATGATCCAGACGACAATCGCGGGAAGTTGTTCTTCCAAGTGTTGAGCCTCAAGGTGCAGGCCAAAGTGATTAAGACAGTCTCGATGGAGCAGCCAAGCCATGAGACGTTCGTGGTGCATGTCCAACTACTAGAGCCAATGAACGACCCGATTGGTGACGTGGTGACCGCATATTGCATTGAAGACCCTATGGGTCTTGACTTGTTCGTGTACCTCGATGCCTCACGCGAGTCTAGACAAAGGCTCAGCATTTGGGAGATCAGGGACAGCGACATCGACGATTGCGTGGCATTGCACAGCGCCGCTGTGGCGAAGCCATCTGGCGAGAAGTTTTCGTGGCCCGTGCTGGCGCTCATTGATGAGCTCGACGACAATGGGTGGCGCCGTGAGCTTGCTCCTATAGAGTACAAGGATGTTGCCTCATCGTCGCAGTACGACGGCCGCGCGGTGCGGGTCGGCAGGCGGCATTATTATCTGTGCGTGCTCTGTTTGGGCACCCTGTTCGAGAAGGGCGCCGCTCCGTTCAAGTCCACGGAGCCAGATGCATTCTACCAGTTGTTGATCAAGTACCCGAGCAAAGCAGTGGCTGGGAGAACCGCTAAAGAGATCAAGGCAATATTGAACGGCCTGGAGGATGACGGTGCTTTGACTCATGCCACCGTCGACCGCCCCTCCAAGAAGCTGAAACCAGCGGCGGCGCCAGCTCTGTCCGATGAGGTTGTGGGCGACGACGGGGCAGATCCAATTGAGGACATCGTCGACGGCGGCGTCGACGCCGATCCACCTCCCGTCCTTGGCGCAGCTGATGACGATGATGTTGCAGGTGATTGCGGCGAGGAGGTCGGAGGGGACGGCGGCCCAACGGGTGATGAGCCACCTCCCGTAGCCGACGCTCCAGCTCCACCACCAGCTCCCCTTGGCGGCGCCCCTGCAGGCCCCGCGATCGGAGTCCCGCACTTCATCGACGGCCAGCGCGTCACGTACGAGTCGCACGTGATGCCGTCGGGAGCCCGTCACGAGGGACTACGAGTTCGTTGCTCGAACCCTGGTCACGGCGCATGCCGATGCTTCCGATCGACCAGGGTCGACGTCGAGAAGTACGGGCCGCGGGCCGCTGAGTACTTCCTGGGGGCCTGGCTTCGCCTGGCCCATGGAGCGGCCACCAAGGCCGCGCACAGGAAGCCTCGCAGAGAGGAGATTGACGCGTATGCACTGGATCATCCTTAACCTTTGCACTGAAACGGCTCCGTCATCCGTCCTCCGTCCTCCGCTCTCCCTCCCCCTTCCTTCCTCATCTCCATTCCTTCCTACATCCTCACTCTGCCCTTCCTCCTCGTCCTCGTTCTACTGATCCTCCTATACTCCTGTCATCCTCCTCCTCGTCCCCCTCATCCCCCTCCTCCGCGTAGGCTGATTGGAGGAGGAGGAGGGGGAGAAGAAGGAGGAGGAGGAGGAGGAGGAGGAGGAGGAGGTGGAGAAGGATGATACGATAGAGGAGGATGGGGATGAGGAGGAGGAGGGTAAGAAGGATAATGAGGAGGAGGTGGAGGAGCACGATAAGGAGGATAAAGAGGCGGAGGAGGAGGATAGCAGACAGGGATAAGGATGAACAGCAGGAGGAAGATGAGGATAATGAGGAGGAGGAGGAGGATAAGTCGGGGGGGAAATGAGGAACACAGAGGAGGAGGAGGAGGAGGAGGAGGAGGAGGAGGAGGAGGAGGAGGAGGAGGAGGAGGAGTGACAGAAGGAGGAGAATGGGGGAATGGGAGGAGGGGGATGAGCAGGAGGAGGGGGAGGAGGAGAGGAGGAGTAGCGGGATGCTTCGTATTCGCACCACCGCAGTCTGCCCACCACATATCGGCGGCATGGTGTCGTGTGTTTGCAGCAACGTTGGCCGACGCTTACATGTTTCTCATGTTGGCGACTTGTTCTTGCGATCGGTTGGAGAGCCGATCGCAAGAACAAGACTTTATTTGATAAGCCTTCGGCTGTCTCCGTCAACCCGTGCTCGCCCAACCAGGGCGAGAACCGATATCCGACGCACTTGGGCTCGCGACGGCCCTCTGGGTAGGAGGGTGGGGAGGGTAGAGGGGGGAGGGGCGTCTGCCCTTTATGACGATAGCAATAGGGCCCGAGTGGCCCTGCCATAACCAAGTGGCGTAAAACATGTTTCAACCCAGTGGGGCGCTACTGCGTAACCATAGCCCAAAATATATGATACACGCGCGGTCGGACTTCGACCGAATCGGCGGCGCACGTCTTTGATGCTTCGCGCGGCCCCAACGCGAAAGCAACCCGCGGCCGCGGCCATGCGAAACGGCATTGGGACACCCCACGCGCGGCATGATAGGGCGTGGGGGTACCAATGCATTGCCACGCGCGGCAGTCACAAGCGAAGGGCGCGCGCCGCGCGCGACAAATGCTTCAGCGCGCCTCCAGGTGCAACGGGGCGGGGATAGGGGTGAGGTGGGCACTGGGGGGAGGGCGGTGGGCATGTGTGAGTGGGACGGGGGGGTGGGGTCAGTCGGCGCCGCGGTTGTAGTGTCGTACTGCGGCGGTGATGCAAGCAACAGCGCTATGTGCAGGGCTATTTCGCGGTTGTGGTTGTGATGGGTGGGTGCGCCAACGTGCGTGCGTGTGTGCGTGCGTGCGGGTGTGTGCGTGAGAAGGTCGGCGCGTGCATGTCTTCGTTTGGGACATGGCTTGGTGCTGGACGTGGCCAGCGAGAAGTGGGGTGGTTGGTTGGGTTGGGGTTGGGCGGCGTATGCGGGTTGTGTGGGATGGGGTGGCGATGGTTGTCGTGCGGGTGGGGTGCTGGCGGGGCGGGTGGGGGGTGGGTTGGCGGGGTGGGGCGGGGTGGTGTGATGGTTGGTGGTGGGTGTGGTGGGCGGTAGGGTCGTGTGCGTGTGGGGTAGTGGGGTGGGGCGGGGTGGGAGTGCGTGCGTGTGTGTGAATGGGGGGTGGGGTGGGGGTGGGGTGGGGTGTGTGTGGTGGCGCGTGTGCGTGTGCGTGTGTGTGTCTGGGTGGGGTGGGGGGGGTCTGGGCCGACGGTGCGCGGGCGCCGACAGCAACGCGATGGCAGAACGAATGCGCGGTGGTGGCGCGCGGTGGATGCTGCTGGCTCGTCGACAAGTGAAGCGCGCAGCGCTTTTCTCGAGCGCCCAAGTACCGCTCGACTTCTTGCGATGCAACATTCCGATGCCGTCCAGGTTTCAAGGGCGCAGCCCTACGCCTGATTCGTGCAAGGGGAGGGGGTTGCCCGCTGTCGTTAACCCATTGCGAACATGACCTGGGGCGCGCCAAGCACGCTGCGCATTGTCGTGACCCTGGCGTCGGCGGGGCGCCGCGCTCGGGCCTGGCGGCGCGCCGCGCCGCGAGGCCAGTGACCCGCCCGCCTTGGAAGTGCGGCGATTGGTGCGTGCGCTCTCAGCGATGCGGCCGCATCGGCAATGACCTTTTGGATTCGATTGGCGGGGCTCGCTGGCATCTGCGCATGGAACTGGCTATCTGCGCCGCGGCCCGCCCACCCTCAACGCGCCCCGCGGGCCAGCCAGTGCCCGAGGTGGGCGCGACAGCGTGTGATCTGGCTGCGCTGCACATGGGCAGCGGCCCCCACCATGCGCGCGGCTTGGTCGCGTCGAAGCTAAAACCGACATCGCTGGCGTCGTGCAGTCCTTTGCGCTGGCACAGTTCAGGGGGGCACGCTGCGTGCATCAATCAAGCGCGGGAGGCGGTATGTTGGTGGTGGCGTTGATGGCGGCGTGTACGGGTGAGTTGGCGGTTCGGTGGTGAGCGTGCGTGTGCGTGTGGTTGTGCGCGCGTGCGCGCGCGGTTGTGGTCATAGTGCGTGAGGTGGGCTTGGGGGTTACGCGTTTGTGGGTGGGTGGGCGGAGGTTCGGGCGGTGTGTGTGTGTGTGTGTGCGTGCGTGCGTGTGTGTGTGTGTGTGTGTGTCTGTGTGTGTGTGTGTGTGTGTGTGTGTGTGTGTGTGTGTGTGTGTGTGTGTGTGTGTGTGGGGGGGCGTGGGGGGGCGTCGCGCACGTGTGTGCGTGTGTATGTGAGTTCGTGTGTGTGTGTGTGTGCTTGTGTGTGGTGTGCGTCGTGGTGGTGGCGGCGGCGGCGGTGGCGCGCGGGGGAGGGGGGGGAGGGGGGGGGGGCGCGCGCGCGCGCGTTGGATGGGGTGGGCGCGGCAGGGAGACAAGGGGATTGCGCGATATGTGGGTGGAAAATAAATGGTGGCGCGGGGGTGGTAGGTGGTAGGCTAAGGTTGGCGGACGGGGTTGGGTGGTGGTGGTGAGTTGGGAATGGGGCGGGGCGGTGGCGCGCGCGTGCACATGGTGGTGGTGTGTGTGTGTGTGTGTGGGGTGGGTGGGTGGGTGGGTGTGTGTGTGTGCGGGTGGGAGGGGGGTGTGGGGGGTGGGGGGTGGGGGGGGGGGCAATGGTGGTGGTGGTGGTGGTGATGGTGGTGGTGGTGAGGCGGGTCAGCGGGTGATTTGGGGGTGGGGTGCGTGGTGGCGGCGCGCGCGCGTGCGCTGGGTGGGCAGCTGGCTGGATGGGGGGGGGGTCGGCGTTCGGGAAACGGGTGGCGCCACTTGCCTTTATGCTCGCGCGACCAACGCGTGAGACTGCATTGGGCGAGGACGTTGGCCAGGCGATGTCCCACGCAACCCCTCCTACACGCGCGCGTGCGTTGCCCACCCGCAAGCAGCGCCCTGCTGCAATGTCGGCGGCGCATTCATTTGCGGCGCTCGGCAGGCCGCGTTGGCGCGTGCCGACGTTTGCGTTGGGGAGGCGCGGCCACGCAGCAGCTCCGCGCGGTGACGGCTGCGCGCGCGCCTGGGCGGCCTCGCTTGTCACGGCAACTGGCGCATGCCCCGAGCCGCGACCGAACTGCAACCCCAAAAAGCGCCAGCGCGCGCCCCTGGCAACGCGCCGAGGGCCGCCGCGGCGGCTTAAATTTTCGACTGCGGAGCTCAAGGTGGTATAATATTTTGCGCTGACGACGCTGGGGACGCAATACTATTTGAATAATATTTTGTGAGGAAATCCAACTAAGGTAATTTAGCCCGCGCGGCGCATTTGCGGCCGCCCCAATGGCATATGCAATTGCTTTGAACCGCAGAACCACGCCGCCGCGGTTGCGTTATGAATGCAAAAGTGCCAAGGTTTTCCTTTTTACCATAAACCACCAGAAACCACCATAAACCACCACAAACCAAACATGAACCACTGGCTTAATTAACATAAACCACCATAAACCACCTTAAACCACCATAAACCACTGGCTTAATTAACATAAACCACCGCAAACCACCTTAAACCACCATAAACCACTGGCTTAATTAACATAAACCACCGCAAACCACCTTAAACCACCATAAACCACTGGCCTAATTAACATAAACCACCGCAAACCACCTTAAACCACCATACACTACCGACGGCCAAGTACGATGCAGCGCAGCAGCGCTGCGCGCCAAGCTGCCAACCTGCGCCAGCGCGGCAGCTGCATTGCGCAAGCGGTTGGCAACGCGTCATTCTTCTTATTGTTGCCGACGCGCCCACTTGCCCATCGCGGTGAACCGCGCGCCATCACGACTTTGCACGTCGCGCACGTTAGTTGCGACGCCGTGGTGCCACTTGCAAGCGAACAACAATCGCGTCGTGTGCGTCGGTGCCGAGCAGGGCCGCGCTGCGACTAGCGCCGCTGCCCCCCCCCCCCCCCCCCCCCCCCCCCCCCACCCACCCCACCCCCCCACCCCGCACACAACGCACATGCACAGCACGCGCGCGCACACACGCACACGCGCACGTACGCACACACACACACAACACTCGCACAAAAAAAACGCCCACACACACACACACACACACACACACACACACACACACACACACGCACACACACACACACACACACACAACACCCACAACAAAACACACACACTACACACGCCTCCCCCCCCCTCCCCACCCCCCCCCTCCCACCAATCCCCACGTTGTTTGAACCATGGCGCACATACACACTCCGCCCAGAGCACGGTGACTGGTCCACCACCACCTCTTTGCCCCCCCAACCCCGCCCCCTCGCACCGCCGCCCCCCCTCCCCGCCTCCCGCCCGCCCAACAATTCAGGGAAACGCTGCCGCGAACCCGCCGCCGCCGCTGCGCGCGCGCTCTCGCGCGCGCCCGCTCGCGCGCAAATGCGCGCGCGCGTCCTGTGCGCGCGCGCCTTGCTCCATGCGCGCGGAAACCAACTGCGAATGATCCCCAAACCACCGCGCGCCGCCCGCCGCTCATTCACCCTGCCTGCGCGCTGATCTCGGCGCCGCCCATTGTCGACTCGAGTGCGCTGCCGCCACTCAGAATTGCGCCGCCCTGGCCACTCGCGCCTGAACGTTCAGCCGCTCGCGCGCCCGACCTGGCCAGCGCGCGCTTGGCTGGGCGCTGTCGCTGTGCATTCCTATGGCAAGGTAATAGACGGCCCAAAGGCGATAGCGCGAGGTTGCCCGCGGCCCAAGGGCCTAGCCTCAAGGTTACACGTGGTGGTTTAAGTTTTCGCCCTCCCCTAGCAGCGGTTTTGTTTTGGTAGTCTGTCCCACAGCGTGCAACGAACTGTGCAGATTGGTTGGTGCAGTTAGCGAAAAGGGATCCTAGTCGCCGCGGCCGCAAAGGCACGGCCTTCTACGTCGGCATCTGGACCGCGGGGTGGCGTCGATCAGCAGTTTCGGGCGCGCCGTCTGGTGGCACTGAAAGTGCGCCGCGCGCGCTTTCAGTGCCACGGGTCGGCGCGCGCGCACGCGCGCGCGCGGACTGCCTCCAGAACCATCACTGCGCAGCGCGCGCCATGTCACGCGCGCGAACGGCCGCCATCAACGCCGCTACGCCCACCGCCACGCGCGCAAGCATGCGCGCGCCACCGAACACGTCCAACGTGCAAGCGCTCTTGCTCACGCCGACATTGCCACCGTTCACCGCCACCGCCGCGCGCCCGCCTTGCCGACGCCCACATCTCGGCGTCCGCGCGTTGGACCTTGACTTGCCCCCCCCCCCCCCTCTGCACCCCCGCCCCCCGCCCCACCCGCCCACCCCCCGCGCCGCGCGCGCGCGCATGCACGCACTCACGCGCACATGCAAGCACTCGCGCACGCACGCGCGCACGCGCGCGCGCACACGCGCGCGCGCACCGCGCGCCACCCCGCACCCCCCCCCCCCCCGCCCGCCACCCTCCCCGCCCAGCCTTTCCAGCCGCGCACCGCCTGCGCGCGCCGCCCAGCCAAGCCTTCATCGCGAATGCGCCTCTCTTCCCCGCCCGCCCCCCTTGCCCAGAGAACAGCGCGCCCGCCTGCAACTCGCGCCCACGCGCGCATGCACGCAGACCTCATTCACCGCGCACGCATGCACGCGCGCGCACGCCCCCCCCCCCCCTTCCTCTACCGACCGCCCCCCCGCCCCCCATCCACCCCCCCACCACCGCGCACAAACGCGCGCATAACCACCACCACCGCCATTGCCACCCCACCCCGCCGACCACCAGCACCATAACCGCGCGCCCCCTTATCCCCCACGCACGCACCCGCGCATCGACACCACCGCGCCACAACGCAGCGCTTACCATGCATTGCTCGCGCTATCGCCGCAACAACCATGGTGAGCCCGACAAAGCCACGAAGCGACTGACTATTGCAACGTCACTGGCGCGATGGTTGGTTTCTCCACGAGCCATCGCTTGACCACATCAAACGTCAACCTCGGACGCGATCGCGAGCGCAGTATCATCGCTACCCACTTCCAGCTGCATGATACAAAACAGGCGCACGACTGCACGCGCGGCGCCCCCCACGTTTCGACGATGCGCCATGTGCAGCCAATGCGAACCTCACCGCGCTTTGTCGGGGAAACAAGCTGCAACGGCACAACGCAGTGCAAAACGGACACGCCTCTTCCTCATGCGTGCTCTTCCAGCCTCTTCTCTGAGCAGAAACCACGTGACGTGGAAAACGGCGCGCGCTCGGGCTCCGGTGCTCTGGTGCAGGGGCGATCGTCCCGCGCCGACATTTCTAGATACCAATGTAGTTAAACCAGCCATGCAATTAAACGTACTCTACTATAGATTTCAGCCATGCATATTAATATTGTTGGGTTTCTCGTGCCCGATGGGCTTTCAAACGTTAAAAGGGCCAGCCAAACAAGCATGCATTGCAAAGCGTCCATCGCAGGTCCTGGCCCTGGCTTCTTGCGCCCCAAAACAGGACCCCTTTTATACGCTGCAAAGCCCTTGTGGGCGCGGATCACTGCGACGCCTGTTGGTTGGAATGTTGCCCCCCCTCCGAGCTGATAAACAAAAGGAACAGGGGGACTTGGGGGCGCTTCCATTGGTTTTAGGGCCACCCACCAAACACGCGCAATGATGTCTTCAAGTGTTCTGGGTGCCCCGATAACGACCTGCAATGCTCCCTCCGTGGCTGTTTTGGATCGAATCAAGTTCGTTTCTTCTTTTCTCTGTGTAACCAACAATATCAGCGGTTGCTTCCGCGACGAGAGCAGCATGGTCAAGTCGAGGGCCGACCTTCAGACAGAGAACGCCGAGCTCAAACAGAAGGTCAAGAAACTCCAGAAGGCAGTGAACGACAAAGACAAGGCTCTCGCTGCCATCAACGCACTTGGTCTCAAAATCTATGAGGTATCGGATAAGCAGATCCCAGAGGACACCCCCCGTGTCGCACCGAAGGTGAGCAAAAAAAGAAGGGCTACGGTGGCCCACCGCCCGTACTTCCGCTTGGCTACATTCCAGAGTCCCAGCGCGACGACTAGTTCGTTCGTCTGCGCGGGCGCAAGAGCGACCCGACAGCACGAGAGCCTGCTCATTTTTGCCACCAGTCTCCTGTCGCTAGCTCTGTGCAGGCCTCAGTCGCTGTTCGGTGCAGCCCCCAGTCGCCTGCTATTTTGCGTGCCGCGAGCCTGCTGCTCAGTGCAGCCCCCAGTCGCCTGTCGCCAGCTGTCTTGCAGTTCGCGCGCCTGGTACGGGTATGGCCGAGCGAATCTTTGTCACCATCAGTGCGTGCCAGTGCCCATCAGTCCATCAGTGCGCACCGTGGGCACTCATCAGCGATGCATCGCCCTGGCCATCGCCAGACTCCCTTTTGTTGGGATCCCCGCGCCCCCCATTAGCAGCCAGGGGGGGAAGCATGGCCTAACGCTTGATCGAACCACGCTCCGATGAGCATGGGGGCAAGGCTGAGGAGGAGGAGGAGAAGGAGGAGGAGTAGGAGTAGGAGGAGGAGGAGGAGGAGGAGGAGGAGGAGGAGGTGGGGGATAGGGAGTAGCAGGAGAAAGTGGAGGGGGTAAGGAGGAGGGCGAGGAGGATCGTGATACTGAGGACCAGCATGAGGTGAAGGACGAGGAGGCTAGGCATCATGAGGATGAGGGGGCTGCTGATCTGAAGGATGAGGTCAACGCGTGCTTGGGCATTCAAAATTAACGGCCGCGGGCCACTAAACGTGCACATGACAAAATCAACAACGAAACGTCAACAATAAATACGACGACGAAGAAGACTTGGATGATAAGAAGGATGAAAAGGCCGCTGCTACCGTCCTGGTCTGCACTAGGTTGCGCCACCGATGCCACTTCGGGTCCCTAGAACGCGTTTGATTGCAAAGTCCCAGGTCTGATGGGGTCTCCAGGGTGTACAAAAAGGCGTGACTGGGCATGGTCGTAGACAGCCCTCCCCCTATCCACACCCCGTTAAGGCTCCTGGGAGGGCGGTTTTGGCAGAGCACAGTTCGCAGCACATTCTGGAGGGACCCTTTGCGTTTTCAACTCCCTCATGTTGTGCACGCGTCCGGCTCCGCAGAGCCAAGTGTCCCACAATGGCCCAAAGTGAGCTGGTCGGATCTTGGGCTCCGTTTTCGCTCCTCCTCCCCCTCCTCCTCCCGTGTCTGGTCCGTGAGCTGGCCGTCTTTCTTCGCGCCTTGTATCCCCTGCATGAACGTCCTTGCCCTTGTTCAATAGAGGTTCGCATTCGGCCCTCGTGGCTCCCCTTCCCGCTTGCCCCTGCCCTCTACCCACCGACCCTCATTCATATCCGTGGCACTCCCCCTCCTCCTCCTTGCCACCTTCCGTCCACCAGTTGGCCGTTTTGGCTCAACCGTCTTCGCCGCATTGGGCGTCAGAGCAATCGCAGACTGTCACTCGAAGAGTTGCGGCACCGATTGACGGCTGAACGTGCTGAAGACATCGATGTTTTTTTTGATGACGGTATGAGTCCCGAGAAAGAGGAGCCAGTCGCCATGGTGGTTTGTGGCATCTGTGATGAGTCGGGCCCGAAGGAGGAACTCAGCCACGAGTACAAGGGGATGATGCTGCACCAAGTATGCTGGAACGGGCTGCGGGCGCACAACAACTGCATCAAGACTGCGCCTGCGCACATCAAGGCCCAGGTCTTTGAGGAGTTCCAGAGCGACCGCCCTGCTTGGAAGAAACGCATGATGGCGTGGAAGGACCCGAGCAAGCAATCACGGGGGGTCGCTCGCAATAACGTGGTGAAGAGTTTCAAGGCAGGTGTCGAGCATTCGACACACCAGAGCAACCTGAGCCTTGACGATACATGGTCGTCAGCCTTATCGAGTTCCAGAGTTGGAAAGGGTTTTGGCATCGCACGACGGACGAGCAGTCTAAGATGGAATTCGAGCGCTTGCACCAGTCCCAGCAGGGGCAACACGACCTCAAGGACGCCAAGGGCGCCGTCATCGAGCGGAAGATCGCGTACAAGGACATCGGCAGGTTCCGCAAGGAGCGGGGCGCCACCGAGAAGTCGTTCACCAAGGAGACCTCGGAGGTGTCTGAGTTCGAGTACCAGCAGAAGCGCAGGCGTTTCTCTGTCAAATCTGCTCCCGCTGGCCCTGGGCCCAGCTCCTTGGCATCGGCAGCGCCCCCCCTTGAGTCATCTACGCGGGTGTATTCGTCGGAGCACTGGGTTGTTGGCGGGGATTCGGCGTCGACGCGTTCCGCAGGGACTTTGAGCGCTGAGACTCTGGCTCAGAACTTGGCGAGTTCTCCCAAGGACGGCAACGACGTTGGGGCACAGGGGCAGGCGTCGGACCACGGGAAGCAGTCATCAGCAGGAGGCGGTTCGAAGCCCAAGTTGTTCAACGCGAAGCTGGGGATCAGCATCGACGACCAGACCAGGGAGCGCACCATCCCCTCGGGCCCAGAGGTAGAGGCCATGGAGCCCATCAGCTTCATGGAGGCGAAGCGGCTGTGGGCCGCCATGGCCGCACACGTCGTGAAAGGGTTTTTGGACCCCACCAGCGGCTACGTGAAGCAGCTCAACACTGCCAGCCAGGCGGTGGGCAAGGACAAGGAAGGCGATTTGCACCAGCCCACGTCGGAGTTGGTTGACAAGCTCACGGGCGTGGCAACGGAGCTCGAGACCTATGTCAGCAAGTGCGGGGAGCAGTGCACCAAGGCGGAGTTCGTCAAGCACGCGGTGGTGATGAACGCCAAGATGACCGACCTCGACGGGCAGAGGAAGCACGTGCAGTCGCAGCTCAGCGGGCTCAAGTACTTGCAGGAGAAGTTCGGCCACAACAAATCGATCGCGTACATGGGCCACTACAACAGGCGCGTCAAGATCACCAAGCGTTTGCAGAAGGGGGGCTTTGGAAAGGAATACGCCGACGCCATGAGTCGGGCTCTGTACGCAGCGACTGGCGACGAACAGCGAGCTTCTCTGACCGAGGCTGGAAAAGGCTCGTCCAAAGGCAAGACTAGAAAGGTGCTTCCCTTCCGAGGTGACGTCGAGGTGGACTTGGAGTTCAACGGCGACAAGGTCGCCATGTGGAAGGACCCTGAGACAGCGACGCTCGGGGTGATCAAGGACTTCATCGATAAGAACAATGAGGCGATCACGAGCAAGCTCAAAGTCCACCAGGAGCAGTTTGATGAGAACGGCGCCAAGTGGATCGGCTGTTGCGGGCGCCTGGGCTCCAGCGTCACGAAGGTGGACTTCGGCCAGGTGGGCTCGGAGGTCTACGACCTCCTCGAGGGGGGGCTGGCGCCGTGGGTCTGCACGGTGAAGCCAGACAGCCCCCGCGTGGGGCCGTCAGCGGTCCCCCTTTCGGGCTACGAGTGCGTGCTGGTGCCATTGACGCCCAACATGGCGTACTTCGCTCACCCCGTGGCGGAAGTGGTAGCCCAGGGGGTCTCGCTCAAAGACATCATGAAATTCTTCGAGACAGAGGAAGGGGCCAAGATCAACCAGGCTAGCTTCATCCTCCAGCCTGAGGTCGGGCAAGCGGCCCACGTTCCGTGCGGGCACGTCGTGCAGGTGCTCTTCTACCCCGTGGAGGCAGCAGCGACCTCCAGCAAGACCTGCAACCTCGGCCACACGCTGTTCATCCCCCTGCTGCACGGCGGCAGGTTTAAGGCCAGGGTGGCGGTGAGGAGGAGGAGATGGTGAGGAGGAGGAGGAGGGGGAGGAAGGAGGAGGATGAGGAGGAGGAGTGAGGAGGAGGGCGAAGATGAGGAGGAGGAACGATACTGTTTTTTGTTTGCAATGAGCGCCCTCCTCCACCTCCTCCTCCTCCCCCCAACCCTTTGGCCATTATCGTCCTCATCTTGCCGATGCTGCTGCCCTTAATTCCCTCCGCATCCATCTCTCCCCTGCCCTTGTACCGTGAAGCCTCCTGCTCGTGCTCCCTCCAGCTCCACTACTCACTTCTTCACCGCCCTCCCCTTCCCCTCTGGGCGCTTCGTCGCTCCCTCGAGGCCCTGGACGGGGCCGCGGGCACAGCTGTCAAGACGTCCAACATGGACTACATGCGCACAATGAGCAGCGCCATGTACAAGGATCGGCTCAGCTCATTGACGCGCTTCCATAGCGAGTGAGTGGAGGCGCAGGACGCAGGGGCGGGCGGCGCGGCCCTCGACGTGCGTGCTCGTGACATCGGCGCTCGCATGCACTCACGATCACACCCACTTTGAGAGCACCATCGCACGCTCGCACACACAAAGGTTCACACGCCACTGCGCGCACAATGCCATATTTTTTGGGAGGCCGAGTCGTCGGCGAGCGTCGGACATTTAGATGCTCGGATCTTGGTCCAACGGGGAGTGCTGCTGCCGCAAGTGTGGGGGGAACGGTAGCGAGCTCTCGATCGGTCTCTCGGTGCATGCAGTGCGCCGTGTCCTACTCGTGCCTCCCTATTGTCACGTTTCGTTGGCCACCGTCGTCGGCGTCGCCATTGCTATCGAGACATGCTCGTGGCATCGCAGTCTGCTCATTCAAGTCGCCGTCGCCATAGTCAGCCATACCACCGAGATGATGCTAGTCACGATCGCCGTCGCCATCGCAGTCGCTTGCGTCACCGTCGCAAGCACGAGCGCGCGAGCAGGGGGGATGAGAAGGATGTGGAGGAACATGATGAATGGGAGGAGGGGGAGGAGGAGGGGGAGGAGGGGGAGGAGGGGGAGGAGGAGGAGGAGGAGGAGGAGGCCTGGTCAGACTGCGTTCACCATTCATCTCTCACGTGCTACCTGGCATTGTATTCAACCCTGGGGTCTTCGAATGCTAGCCCTGCCTTCCGCCGCCCCCACCCAAGGACCTGGCCTTCTTGGATGCTCGCCCCAGGTCTGGTGTATG
>CAUYUJ010014902.1:0-31996 GCA_963575745.1 Prorocentrum cordatum
CGTCGGCTCCGACGCCGACTCCGACGCCGACGCCGACTCCGATGCAATCGACAAAGACGCCGACGACGACGACGACGACGACGCTGATCACGCTGACGACCACGCCGGCGCCGACGACACCGACACCGACTCCGGCAACGACGACGCCGACGCCGACGACGACGACGACGGCAAGGCAGACTCCGACGCCGACGACGACGACCACGACGCCGACGCCGACAACGACGACGACGACGCCGACGACGACGACGCCGACGACGCCGACGCCGCCGACGCCGACGACGACGACGCCAACGCCGACGCCGACGACGACGCCGACGCCGACGCCGACGCCGCTGACGACTCCGACGACGCCGATGCCGTTGCCGTCTCCGACGCCGACGCCGCCGTCGACGCCGACACGCCGGGAAGCCGACGCCGACGAAGACAACGACCGCGACCAGACGACGACGACGCCTCGCCGACGCCGACGCCGACGCGACTCTGCCGACGCCGACGACGCCGATGACGCCGACGCCGACGCCGACGACGACGACGCCGACGAAGACGCTGACGCCGACGCCGACGACGACGACGCCGACGCCGACGACGCCAACGACGACGTCGCCGACGACGACGCCGCCGACGCGGAAGCCAACGCCGACGACGACGACGCCAACGCCGACGCCGACGCCGACGACGCCGACGACCAAGGAAGCCAACGACGACGCCGACGCCGACAACGACGCCGACGACGACGACGCCGACGACGACGACGACGACGACGCCGACGCCGACGACGACGCCGACGAAGACGACGCCGACGCCGACGCCGACGCCGACGCCGACGACGCCGACGCCGACGACGACGCCGACGCCGACGCCGACGCCGACGACCCCGACCCCGACGGCGCCGACGCCGACGACGCCGACGACGACGACACCGACCACGACGCCGACGACGACGCCGACGACCGACGCCGCCGACACCGACGCCGACGACGATCGGCCGAGCGACCGCCGAGGGGGGGGGGGGGGGGACGAACGTCGACGCCGACGCGACGAGGACGACGCCGACAGCGGAAACGACGATCGACGCCGACTACGACGACGCCGACGACGACCCTAGCGCCGCGACGCCGACGCCGGACGACGCCCGACGCCCGACGCCGTCGACGACGACGACGTCCGCCGACGCCGACCGCCGACAGGAACGACGCGACGACCGACGCCGACGCCGTCGACGACGCCGACGACGACGACGACGACGACGACGACGGGACGACCGACAACGCCGACGCCACGACGACGACGACGACGACGTCGAGACGACGACTCCGACGCCGACGGACGCCGTCGCCGACGACGCCGTCGACACGGACGACGACGCAGCCATCGACGACGACGACGACGCGGACGCCGACGAAGCCGCTTTGCCGACGCCGACGCCGTCAACGCACCTGACTCCGACTACGACGACGCCGACGACGACGACGACGCCGACGACGACGACGACGCCGACGCCGACGCCGGCCAAATCACGACGACGGCGACGGCGACGAGGACGAAGACGCCGACAGCGCCGACGTCGACGCCGACGCCGACGACGACGCCGACGCCGACGACGCCGACGCCGACTTCGACGCCGACGACGACGACGACGACGACGACGCTGACGCCGCCGCCGACGCGGACGCCGACGCCGACGTCGACGATGACGCCGACGACGAAGACGCCGACGCCGATGCCCACGCAGACGACGCCGCAGACGACGACGCCCACGACGCCGACGACGACGCCGACGACGACGACGCCGACGACGACGCCAACGCCGATGCCGACGACGACGCCGACCGACGCGAGCCGCGACGACGACGACGACGGACGCGACGCGACGCCGACGCCGGACGCCGACGCCGACGCCGACGCCGGCGACGCCGACGACGACGACGACGACGACCCGACGGCGCCGACGCCGACGACGCCGACGCCGACGACGCCGACCACGACGCCGACGTCGACGCCAACGACGATGACGCCGACGACGCCGACGACGACGACGACGCGGACTACGACGCCGACGACGACGGTGACAACGACGCCGACGACGACGACGCCGACGCCGACAACGACGACGACAACGCCGAAGCCGACGACGCCGACGCCGACGCAGACGCTGATGCCGCCGACGCGACTCCGACGACGCAGACGACGACGACGCCGACGACGCCGATGGCGTCGACGCCGACGTCGTTGACGCCGACGCCGAGCTGACGACGCCGACGCCGACGCCAACGCCGACGATGACGGCCCGACGCCGACAGCCGACGACACCGACGACGCCGACGACGACGATGACGCCGACGCCGACGCCGACGGGAACGACGCCGACGACGCCGCCGACGACGCCGACGCCGACAACGACGGCGACGCCGACGACGACGCCGACCTCGACGACGCCGACGACGACGCCGACGACGACGACAACGCCGACGGCGCGGACGCCGACGACGACGCCGACGACGATGACGTTGACGCCGACGCCGACGACGACGCCGACGACGCCGATGACGCCGACGACGACGCCGCCGCCGACGCCGACGCTGACGCCGACGACGACGACGACGACGCCGACGCCGACGACAACGACGCCGACGCCGACGGGAACGACGCGGACGATGACGCCGACGACGCCGAGGCCCACGCCGACGCATACGACGACGACGCCGACGAGGACGCCGACGAAGACGACTACGACGCAGACGACGACGCCGACGCTGACGGCGACGACGACGACGCCGACGACGACGCCGACGACGCCGACGCCGACGCCGACGACGCCGACGCCGACCGCCGACACGACGCCGAACGACGACGCGACGACGACGACGACGACGCCGACGCCGACGACGCCGACGCGACGACGACGCCGACGCCGACGACGACGACGCCGACGCCGACGAGCCGATGCCGATGCCGACGCCGAACGACCGCCGACGACGACGACGCCGACGACGACGACGACGACGACGACGACGACGCCGACGCCGACGCCGACGCCGACGCCGACGCCGACGCCGCCGCCGCCGCCGAAGTTGACGCCGACGCCGACGCCGACGACGACGCCGACGACGACGACGCCGACGACGACGCCGACGCCGACGCCGCCGACGCCGACGCCGCCGACGCCGCCGCCGACGCCGACGCCAACGCCGCCGCCGACGCCGACGACGACGACGACGCCGACGCCAACGCCGACGCAAACTCAGACGCCGACGCCAGCGCCGACGTTTCTTGCGCTGCTGCACGAGCGTTGCGTTGTGCGCTGGACGTGTTGTACGAGCGCAAGGAACCCTGGCTGTCGCACCCTTTCGGGCTTCGGGGCTCAAAAGGAGGTGTTATGCTGCTGCTGTCTCTGGCCAGGCTCTCATCGTGTTTATTTCCCGTCCCGGACGGACACCTTGCCAACTTACAAGCTGTTCCTCCTCCTCCTGCTCCTAGTCCACCTCCTCCTCCTCCTCCACCTCCTCCTCCTCCTCTCCTCCTCCTCCTTCTCCTCCTCCTCTTCTCATCGTCTTCTTTTCCTCTTATTATCATCCTCCTTTCCTCCCCCACCCTCCAATCCTCCCCCGCGCCCCCGCCCAGGTCTGCGGCGGCCCCCCGTGACGCCGCCGCCCCTTCGTCTCGCCGCGCGGGGCCGGCCGCGGGGCCGCGCCTGCCCGCGATAGCCGCATGTGACGGCGAAAAGGCAAAGGGCGCGCGGAGGCACCACATGAGGAGGAGGAGGAGGGGGAGGAGGAGGAGGGGGAGGAGGAGGAGGAGGAGGAGGAGGAGGAGGAGGAGGAGGAGGAGGAGGAGGAGGAGAGGAGGACCCCCTTCCACTCCAACCTGTGGTGGTGGAAGACACGCCCATCGCTGCCCCCTCCCGGAGTGAGACGACGGGGCTCGGCAACCGCAAAGATTATGCTTACGCCGAGGTGTGGTCTGCGATCGGCGCCGATGGGGCCTGGAGGATTGCGCCACATCGCCGATGCATCGGCGGTGCGGCTCGATGTGGAGCCCGATGTCCTCCACGCCGACGTCGCCGATGCAGCGCCCAGGTCGCCGATGCATCGCCGATGTTTCGGCGACGCATCGGCGATGCATTGGCGATGCGGCGCGATCCTCCAGCCCCCTTCACTCGCACCCCATCTAGGAGGCCTCCTAGTTCGAGGGAGGGCGGATCGGGGGGTCGGAGTTCGAAGTTCCAACGTTTCTAGCCTGTTCAATGGTCCCATGCGGTTTCCCAGCCTCGGTTGCCTTGAGCGGCCGCGCCTCGCCGAGGGCGCTCCGGGGTTGCCTGGATCGTCGCGATGGGCCGCCAGGGAGCCGAGCGGCGGCCCAGAAACAGCAGCGCAACGCTGGGGGGCGAGTCGAGACAGCGGCAGTTGGCCTTCGTGAGCCCCCTCGTCGCCACGGCTGGACGCCGCTCAGGAAATGGGCGCGCTCGGGTCATGGGAGGGGTCCAGTCTGGGGGGAGCTTTTGAGTTGCTGCTGTTTCAGTCTGCCCTGCTCGGAGACGCTCGGGGAGACAAACAAGACAAGATTAAAAGAAAAACACGAGCATTATTTCTATGAGGTTCACGCGGGTTTCTTGAGCTGGATCCTGGGCCCCCCTGGCGTCGCTTCCGGCGCCGCCACTGGCGTGGGAAGGCCCAGCGCGAGTCCAAGAGATCTGCGCGGACTTTTTGAAAGTTGATGCGTATGCGGTGCGTTCTGCTTCTACTGTATATTGCTGAGAGTTGGCCGGGTTTGGGCGACAGGCCACACAGAGTGACCAGATGCCGCCAGGCAAACACGCCGCAGGTTGGCCTTTTTCAAAGGAAGGAAAAGAAAAGGAGGAAAGTCAGAAACCCTATCTTGGAGGAGATCCATCTTCTGAGATCTAAGAAGGGGGGTCCCAAATTAGCGTCGTCCCCCAGGAGACGCTCTGACACCTCGCAGCTCCCGTGTCCAAGTTCAAAGGAGAAGGTGAAGGAGGGGAAAATCTTCGCCGAAAGGGAAGACGGAAGATGGAAGAGGGGGCTTGGGGGCTTGGGGGGGTCGTGGGATACGGGGGCGGATGTTCCACGGTAGGTGCGCAGACGTAGCAAGGGAGGACGAGTGCAATGGTGAGGGCATGGCCCAGATGAAGATGGGCGCGGGGCTCACGATGCGGATGGGGGGGGTGTTTTCATAAGACTGCCGGCCTGGTTTTATTCGGGATTGGCTTGTCCAGGGCAAGCATGCTGACGGAAAGAAAGAAAGAGGCAGGTTCGACGATGAGGGCATGGCCCAGATGAAAATGAGCATGGGGCTCAGGATGCGGATGGGGGAGATTTGCTTTCATGAAGGACTTCGGTCTGGTTTTACTCGTTTGCGACTATTTTTCCAGCGCAGACATGCTGACGTGGAGGGGATGGCTCATCATCCTCATCCTCCTCTTCCTCCCTCTCCTCCTTTAAGGCTGCTGAGCAGCAACTGTTCGGCACCCCTTGTGCCCACGGGCGCGCATCTGTTGCTCGTATCTTGACAGCTTGGGAACCCGCCCCCCCTCCCTGACCGAGCATGGAGTTGTGGACCATTTTGGGGTACGTCGTGTGTTTTTCCGGGGGCCTCGTTGCGGCGCTTGCGTAGGGAAAGGGAGCGCCATCGGCATGGAGCGGCGGTACCGTCGCATGGATCTCCACCAGGAGCCTCCGTGTAAGTGCCAGGAGCGTTTGTTGCCCGCCCGACCCTCTACTGTTTTTCTCTAGTTTTCTTTGCTGCACCACAGCAGTAGTCCCAACTCGCTTCAGCAAACGCCCGTCTCGAAAACGAAGAGGAAGGATACAGAGGATCTGAAAGCCACGGGGCCAGGCTTAATATGACAAGGGAGGGGGAGGAGGAGGAGGAGGAGGAGGAGGAGGAGGAGGAGGAGGGGGAGGAGGAGGAGGAGGAGGAGGAGGAGGAGGAGGAGGAGGAGGAGGAGGAGGAGGACGAGCTCCGGCCCCAACTCGGGCTCCAGCTCAGGCCCCGGCTCCTCCGCCTCCTCCTCCTATTCCTTCTCCTCCTAGACTTGGAGCCGGAGTTGCAGCAACATGATGTTTTACTTACGGCCCTCCTCGAGGGAGGAGAGGAGGAGCGAGGGAGAGATTTCGAAACAACAGAGGTGCAAGTTCATTGAACTCCTTTCAAAAAAATCCAAAAAAAATGCTCAGTAATTGTATATAATGTCCAGGATTTTTCCGGCGATTGGACGCCCCAGAAATGAAAAATATCCCAGTGCGACCCTACCTAGGAGTTGGAACCCCTAGGAAAGCAGCATTAGTAGTAACAGTAACGCTAAGCTAAAGCTAAGCTAAAGCTAAGCTAAAGCTAAGCTACAGCTAAGCCACAGCTAAGCTAAAGTTAAGCTAAAGCTAAACTAAAGCTAAGCTAAAGCTAAGCTAAAGCTGAGCAACAGCTAAGCTAAAGCTAAGCTACATCTAAGCTACAGCTAAGCTAAAGCTAACGCTAAGCTAAAGCTAAGCTAAAACTAAGCTAAGCTAAAGCTAAGCTACAGCTAAGCTCAAGCTAAGCTAAAGCTAAGCTAAACGCTAAGCGAAAAGCTCAGCGAAACGCTAAGCTAAAGCTAAGCTACAGCTAAGCTAAAGCTAAAGCTAAAGCTCCCAGGGGACTGGGGGGAACCGCTCCCAGGGGACTGGGGGAACCGCCCAGGGCGCTTAGCACTGCCCGGCCCCTTTAAGCTAAGAGAGTAAGAACCCTTCTAGGCAGAGCCTAGGTAGGGAATTATCCCAGTGCGGCCCTACCTAGGAGTTGGAGCTTCTACGAAAGCAACATTAGTAGGAGCGGTAAACGCCGTCCTCCTCCTTCTCATCGTCGTAGTTGTAGCAGTAGCGGTAGTAGTAGTAGTAGTAGTAGTAGTAGTAGTAGTAGTAGTAGTAGTAGTAGTAGTAGTAGTAGTAGTCGTAGTCGTAGTAGTAGTAGTAGTATAGTAGTAGTAGTAGTAGTAGTAGTGGTAGTAGTAGTAGTAGTGGTAGTAGTAGTAGTAGTAGTGGTAGTAGGTAGTAGTAGTAGTAGTAGTAGTAGTAGTAGTAGTAGTAGTAGTAGTAGCAGTAGTAGTAGTAGTAGTAGTAGTAAACGTCGTCGTAGTCGTCGTAGTAGTCGTAGTAGTAGTAGTAGTAGTAGTAGTGTAGTAGTAGTAGTAGTAGTAGTAGTCGTAGTAGTCGTAGTTCGTTAGTAGTAGTAGTAGTAGTAGTAGTAGTAGTAGTTAGTAGTAGTAGTAGTAGTAGTAGTAGTAGTAGTAGTAGTAGTAGTAGTAGTAGTCGTAGTAGTCGTAGTAGTAGTAGTAGTAGTAGTAGTCGTAGTAGTAGTAGTAGTAGTAGTAGTAGTAGTAGTAGTAGTAGTAGTAGTAGTAGTAGTAGCGCCAGAACCGCCGACGCCACGCCGTAAGCGAAGCAGCAGCAGAAGCAGGCAGCAAGTCGCCGAGACAGCAGCAAAAGCAAGCAGGCACGGAGATGAGGGCGGGGCACTGGGGAGTCCTTTACATCTACATCTATATCTACACCTACATCTACATCGACACCTACATCTACATCTAGACCTACATCTACACCTACAGCTACATCTACATCTACACCTGCATCTACCTCACATCTACATCTATGTCTACACCTGGGGGGAACCGCGCGTTTGCTTTTACCTTTGCTGTTGCTTTTGCTTGGCTCCCAGGGGACTGGGGGAACCGCCCGGGGCGGTTTGCACTGCCCGGCCTCTTTAAGCCAAGCGAGTAAGAACCCTTCTAGGCAGAGCCTAGGTAGGGAATGATTGAGCCGTGACCATGTTTGCGATCATTCTACCGGGATGAAATGCAAGCCTGGGTCCGTACCGTCTTGGTCTGACAGACGATAATTCTGCATCGCATCCCCGTTTTTTTGCACAAAGGCCGACATCGCCGAGATAACGGAACAATTCATAGACAACATACATTCATACATACATACATACATACATACATACATACATACATACAAACATACCCATCATTAGGATCACCGCGTAATCTTGGATCCTGTCAAAACGTTTGAAGTTGTGTGAAAGTATGCGTGAGGCGCTAAGCGAAAGTTTCAATAAATGTTAGGCTCACTGTTCGCAAAATGTGCGCTGCGCGTGAAGTTCTAGCAAACTTTAAAATCATATGTAAGCCCCGCTAAAACGAGAGCTACATGTTGAAAATAATGTGTCATCGCGAGAAATACATGTTGATAACGAACTGCTTCCAATTCGCGAAACTCTTGCAAATTGGTACAAAGAATGTACGCTGGATGATGCGAGAACAACATGTTGAAAACTACATGCCCTCAATCCGTGAAGCTCTTGCGAATTTTGAAATCGAATGTGCGCCGCGCTAAAGCGAACACCACATGTTTTTAACCACCCGCCCCCAATCCGCGAAACTCTGGTTTTGAGACGAACGCACGCCGCGCTAAGGCGAGAGCCACATTTTGAAAACGACCCGCCCCTAGTCGGTGAAGTTTTCGCAAATGTTTACAAGAAACCCGCGCCACGCCAAGGCGAGAACCAGAATTCGAAAACAACCTATCCATTTGCGAGATGATTGTCCCCGGTGTGCGACAGGGAGAAATTTCACTCACCAGCCGTTTGGGAAGGTGGTGTGAGGAGGGTTTCTTTCCTCTTCCACAACCCCTCTTCCCTTCGGCGAGGGGAATTATCCCCCTTGGGAGAGATCGCGGGGTTTCGGAGGTTCCTTTTTTGTCCACTTTTTTCCCCTCTCTCCAGACAGCAACAGGTGACGACAAAGGCGGCGGGTGAAACAGACAGCGGCGCCCAATAACGTCTAGGACGAAGGGCGGCGGCAGCGCGGCGGCTAAGCAGCGAAAAAGGAGGAGGAGGAGGAGGAGGAGGAGTTGGAGAAGGAGGAGGAGGATCAGAGGACCTCCAAATCAGCCAGGCTGGGGGCCGGCTCAAGGGAGGTCGTTGGTAGGTCTCCGGGGTCGTGTAGGACCAGGCGAGCCACAGATCGCTGCAAGCACCAGCGGTGCAATAACCCTAGTTCGGTCCCTCGTCGTACCCTTGCTGGGAGAAATCGGCACTTTTCTCTAGCAAGGGCTATTGCAATATATTGATCACCCCATCGCCCGTACACCTCTGATCCCAAGCACAGCAGAGCCCCAAGTCCAGAATCCACCACTTCCCTATATGTATTGTTGTTCTCGTATTCGGAATTTTCCAACAATCTACCACTCCGATTGCTCGTGCCCGGCCGAGGGGCTCCTGTTCTTTGAATCGAGGAAATTACGGTGACAATTGGGACGGTTATTTTGCACCACCCTTCACGAGGATCGTGACCCCCAAGGGGGGGGCCTAAATCGAGTACCCCCCAGTTTTTGACCGACCGCCTCCCCAAGAGGCTGTCCAGGCTCAGGCCATCAACAACACCGACTTCGGTGCGCCTCAGCCCGCCGCTCCGCTCCCTCGCCAGCCCGGTGGGCCCCGACAGGCGCGAGCGCCCTCGTAGCTGATCGGCGGCCTCCCGACCAGACCCCCGCCCGCCCACCCGTCCGCCCCCCGACGCTGACATGGCGTTCCCTAGAGCAGTCTTGGGGCCTTTTGGAGCACCTCGGGAGCCATTTGAAGCTAGCTCCGGCTATCTTGAGGCATCGCGGAGATCATCCTGGGCTCTCTGAGGCTCCCCGCGCTTTGGGCTTTGGGCCCCTTTGGTCAGCATATTGGGTTCCGTGGGTCCATATTCGCTGCGATAGCGTCGGCCATGGCCGAAGCTATGTTACCCAGCCGCGCGCAAAACACCTCCAAGAAGTTCGATCGTGCGCCACGATCATCTCCGAATGGCGAGTGCCATCGAGCTTTTTCCCTACCTAGGCTCTGCCTAGAAGGGTCTTTACTGGGGCCGGGCAGTGCTACCCGCCCCGGGCGGTTCCCCCGGCATCCGCCCCGCGGTTCCCCCAGTTACGTCCTTTGGGTTCACCCAGTTTAGCTAAGCCTAGCTCAGCTTCGCTTATCTCATCTTAGCTTAGCTTAGCTTTGCCTAGCCTAGTTTAGCTTAGCTTAGCTTCGCTTAGCTGAGCTTATCTCATGTTAGCTTAGCTTGGCTTGGCTTGGCTTAGCTGAGCTGAGCTTAGCTTAGCTTAGCCTAGCCTAGCTTAGCTTAGCTTAGCATAACTTAGCTTACCATAGCTCAGCGCAGCGCAGCATTAGCATAGCCTAGCCTAGCCAAGCATAGCATAGCACAGCACAGCACAGCATAGCATAGCCAAGCATAGCATAGCGCAGCATAGCTCAGCATAGCATAGCATAGCATAGCATGGCATAGCATGGCATTGCTTAACATAGCACAGCGCAGCATAGCATAACATAGCACAGCATAGCATAGCATAGCATAGCGCAATACAGCATAGTATAGCATAGCAAATCATAGCCTAACATAGCATAGCATTGCAGAGCGCAGCATAGCATATCATAGCATAGCGGAGCGCAGCATAGCATAGCATAGCATACCATATCGCAACATAACATAGCATAGCATAGCCTAGCATAACACAGCGCAGCCAAGCGTACCCTAGCATAGCATAGCACAGCGCAGCATAGCAAAGCATAGCATAGCATAGCGCAGCATAGATGTAGATGTAGATGTAGATGTAGATGTAGATATAGATGTAGGTGTAGGTGTAGGTGTAGGTGTAGGTGTAGGTGTAAATGTGAGTCTTGCTGTTGATGTTGATGTAGATGTAGATGCAGGTGTAGATGTAAATGTAGCTGTCGGTGTAGATGTAGTTGTTGCTTTCCTAAATGCTCCAACTCCTAGGTAGGGTTGCAGTGGGATAATTTTGTTTGGAGTGAAGCTGCACAGAGGGCAAAGCCACCACAAACTGACGATTACGAACCGCTACCCCCTGGCCCGCAGGCGACCCATCCCACTTCGCCCAGGAACCTCCCCGAAGTGCTGCTCGAGCAAGTCGGCTCTCCGAACGAAACCTACGACGGTGCCGACTCGCGACTCCTGCCGACACCACCGCCGTTGCCACCTCAAGATCCTCCAATTTACGCTGGCTCCGACCGCTGCCACCAGCGGAAGGGATAGATGGATGGTTTACGAATCGGATTCCACGGGACCTTCGTGCGGATGTGCTATCAGGTCGTGCGAAAGTGGCTGCGCACACAACTCTGAACGTGTTGGACCAGATCCCCATCGACGCGCCGAGGGATGGATTGGGATCTCTACTATGTTAGACTCAAAAATTTTCGGCCGAGGTGCAGCTTGAACCCACACCTCCATTTACAAACCTGTCCATTTCTTGAAATAGGGCTGACAAGACTCACGTCGCAAAAAAAGCGGTAGCGTTCGGTGCAGAGTGTAAACCACAAGATCCAAACGGCGGAAATCCTCAGGCGGCACAGGGATGTTATAGTGCGTGCGAGTGGGTGTTTGATGTTTCTACCCGGAACGTTTCCGCTTGTTGTTTGGAAGATTTTACGCCATGCCGCCACCATTTCTTTGTGTCGCGACTGCAATGTGTTGTGAATTGCGTTCGCCAAAGCGCGCGTGTCCGTGCGGATCGGGCCCATCGAACGTGCACGCCACGCCACACCGTCGTCGCACACCACATTGCAATAGATCATTCGCATGCGTCCATCAGCTCAGCATTACGACCTCCAACCTCTAACATGCGACTCTTCAGTTCCGCATCCACCGATCGGCTTCTTCACCTCCATCATTACGGCCTCAAACCGTTAGCGTCCGATGTTCCACTTCCACCTTCATTTATCGATTTCCAACGTCCATCTGCTCAACCACCTCCAACCTCTAGCATGCGACTTTCCACTTCCACCTTCACCAACCGACGTCCAACGTCCACCACCTCAGCCTCGAACCCCCAGCATCCGACTTCCTATTTCCACTTCCACCGATCGATCCACAACGCCCACCAGCTCAACATCGCGACCCCCAGCCCCCAGCATGCGACTTCCCGCTTCCACCTCCACCGGTCGGTTTCCTTTACCCCCCAAGTCCAGCATTTCAATTTCCAACCCCCAACGTCTGACTTTTTTTTCCCGCGCATCGACCACGAGCCACGAGTGCAAGGCACATCTGAAAACCAGGACGCGATGAAACGAGGGCCCGGCCAGCGGCGCGCTAAGTAGCGTCAAAGTAGTAGGAGGAGGAGGAGGAGGAGGAGGAGGAGGACGAGGACGAGGACGAGGACGAGGACGAGGACGAGGAGGAGGGGGGGAGGAGGAGGGGGAGGAGGAGGAGAAGGAGGGAAGGGAGGAGGAATTACACCACCTCGAGGTCTGTACGTGGTGGTGTGGGCTCGAGATCTACGCTGGTATAGCAAGTTTGTTCTTCTCTCTTCCCCCTCCTTCCCCTGCTCGGGGGAGGGGTTTACCCTTCACCCTAGCCCCCCTGGACCTGGGGGGGGGGGGACGGAGGCGCCGCAGCGTCCAAGATGGCCCAGGATGGCTCCAAGAGGCGCTTCAACTCGCAAGATGGCCTCCAAGATGGCCCAAGGTACTCCAAGATGGGTCAAGATAGCCTCCGACATACCTCCAAGATGCCCCAAGACAGCTCCAAGACGGATTCAAGTGCCCTTCGAGCCCTCCACGGCGCCCTCCAACACACCAAAACCCTTCAAACGCCTAAGGAAAATAAATGTGTTTGGCATTCTGGCCTTTTCGCGTCCGATGGGCCTCTGGGACGTCAAGATGGCCCCAAGATGGCCCAAGAGAGCCCCAACTGGGGCCCAACACGGCCCCAAGATCGCCCAAGAGGTGCCCAAGAGCGCACCAGGAGAGCCCCAAAATGCCATGTTTGAGCCTCGTACTAATTGAGGGACCTCCTCTTTTGGAGCCATGCGGCCGAAGATGGCCCCAAGTGGCCTCCCAGCCTCTCCCAAAGACCCTCCGCCCCGCCCTGTTTGGCCCAAGATGGCTCCAAGGATAGCCCAAGATGGCCTTCAAAATGGCCTAAGATAGCCAAACATGGCTCAGGATAGCTTCCGGCAGCCTTCCAAGGTGGCCCAAGATAGCCGAGCATGGCTCAAGATAGCCTCCGACAGCCTCTAGTCGAGCATGGGTCAAGATAGCCTCCAAGAGGCCTCAAGAAAACTTGCCGTCAATTATGGATGGGTGGGGATACGCGAAGCGTCAATAATTTCCTTTTTTTTTCTCTCTCTCTCTCTCTCTCTCTTTCTCTCTCTCTCTCTCTCTCTCTCTCTCTCTCTCTCTCCCAATGGTTTGTCAGACCGCCAAGCGTTTGGCGTTTCAACAGCGAGTGCTTCCGGACATTCGTGCATCCCCCTGTTCCCCGGCATCCCCCTGCAATATCGTGTGCGTGTGGCTTGTATCGCCCCGCCAAAGAAATTTGAATTAGATGCCGTACCATTGTCTAACGAACGGTAAATGACGATTGGTTGTCCAGGAACTGGGCTCGGAGGCAAGTGCGGAATATTTCTATTTCTCACAATTCTGAGAAAAAAAAAAAAAAAAAAAAAAAAAAAAAAAAAAAAAAAAAAAAAAAAAAAAAAAAAAAAAAAAAAAAACGAGTAACCGAGTCGAGGGGATTGCAGCTGGAGATGCATTCCGCCGTTAGATTACGAAATCGCTGGCAAGACAATATGGCGAGAGTCTCCAAGATAACCACTCAATTTCGGGTTTTGCAATGTGAGCGGCACGGGTGCAGCGGTCCATGACCTCTGGTATGTATGAGCATCGAAAGAGTTGGGGCAGTCGATCATGTAATTAGAGTGGATGTTCGAGCAGTTGTTCCGCTATGTCACATAGAGCGTCGAAAGCCACATCTTTTTCAAGACTGATTTTTTGGTGTTTGCCCCCCAGAGTCCACCTGACAATCCTCGCCGCATCTGCTGGAGCATGTTCCGAAAAAAAAAAAAAAAAAAAAAAAAAAAAAAAAAAAAAAAAAAAAAATCGGCGATATTGGTTAGTGTTAGGGGAATCAATTGCTAGAGTTTTTTGCCGCAATTGCAGATGCTGGCGCCCAACCCGAATTGCTTCGTTATTCGGGGCCAAAATTGATGAGGACAGCACCCGCGCAACATACCTTAATGCCCCCCTTTTCTCTAGCCGTTGACCTTGAGTTGTTTTTTGCATTCGGCTCGTAACTTGTTGCATCGTGCAGTGCGCATTCATGCGAAGCGTTGGCGTAGTTCTCATTCGTTTGCCTCGCCGCCCTTGTGTCGTGCGGTATAGTCACACCCGTGGCAGGAGGATATCTAACATTGAAATTGTGGTAGGTATTGTGGTAGGTTCTAGAATATAAAATTCCCTTCTTCTTCCTCCACTGTACACGGCTCTCCATTTTCATTGCCATTTATCAACCTACAATGATCGTTTATTCGCCATTGGCTGTCTTTCTCCAGCTCGACCAATCGACCGAGGCCGTCCACCAGGTGAGCGTTTCGACCACTAACGTGCAACATCCGATGTTCGATCCACTTCTACTTCTCAATCTCCAATTTTTAACCTTCAACAACCACATAAAAAAACGGCAAAAAACAATGTACTATGCAATTTTCCCGGAAAACATATTTGTTTTGAATATTGAAAATTTATCGGGCGCTTCAGCGCGTAAATACGTTTATAACGCGCGCCGACTTAACGTGCGATTGCTCATCATCGCGACAACAGCCTTGAATTCTCAAGAAACGTGAAAAAAACTATTTATTTTTTTATCTGCTGCCTTTCAATTATTGTACAATGGCTGTTCACATTGCCTTGCCCCTTCCAACAACACGTGGCGTACATTCTTAAACATGCATTATCTGCAGCCGCAGCTTACCGCAGAAGAGGCAGCGCAGCTCGAGGTCTTGCGCACTGTGGCTATCCAGGAGCTGGGCGCACTGACAAATATGGCGAGAAACGCGGGCCATACGGAATTGGATGTTTTACGCAGGTTGGCTCGTCTGCCTCCTACAATGCCGGCATTCCAGCCACCGCCTGGTTTGCCCGCCGTGCGTCCCCGATTTGCGCCGTACTAAATAATACCCATCGTCATTTGTATTTTTTGTGCGAAGACGACTACAGTTGTGATGGGAACGACGGTATCATATTGTATAATACCGGACTATCGTATACCCAAGGATGGGCGGTTCTACCAACCACGCAACTATTCCGACATGTGGGTGTACGGCTCCGTTGGTACCGGCACCATGTTCGGCGTCTCTATTTGGTGCTCGACGATTGGTGCCAATCCCACCAGCATTATGACGGTGAGCGCCACTACCATGGCGGACCATGAGATTCGAACTACGGCTCCGACATCGACACTCAGTGCAGCGACGGCGATCCGTCTTATGGCTATTCCGACTTCGGTGCCTTCCGGTTCGGGGAGCCAAATTTATGAATAATAAATCGGTTTTGGGGTTGCGTTCTCCACCATCTTCCCTACCCGTCCCTATTCCTCCGTCCGCCTCCTTTCCCCCCGACAGCGGCAGAGACGATAGCGACCAGAATGACGACCGACGTGCGATTGTGCTGACTCCATTTCTGATTTCCGACCCCCAAACAGATCCGGCAGGTAAACCCATCAGGATTTCAAGTACGGTTTGAATAACGACTTCAGAGCAGTTTCGATATTTGCGGCCATTTCAATTTTGGTGTCTATCCCTGTCTTGGAGGGCCCCAGCGCGGCACATAAGATTTGAATGAAATGTTCAGTTCCCGAATGGGAAATTGCCAAACTGTATTGATGGGCACGCATTTCGCCAACATAATGGAGATGATTTTGATCCGCGTCCGGCCGATGACACCATCATAGATCTTGGTCTGAACCCAATCTCCAGGGCAATCTGTGCTCCGACTCTGGCTTCCGATTTTGCCGCTGATCTTGCCCCGGTTCAGGCTGTTGACTATCGCAGATCCGCTTTCGACCTCAAGTGCTTGGGAACAATTGCACGAGGGCGGTATATGGAACGGAAGACGGAAAGGAAAATCAGAGGGGGAAATATATATATATATATATATATATATATATGTTTCTCTACACCTGTTCTTGTGCACTCCGCCAGGGAGCTTGTCAGGCCAGGACCTCTGGGGGCTACTCAGGGGTTAACCCAGGAGTTGGGAGAGGTCCCGTCCCGTCAGCGGCATCCAAGGGCCTCCCAACCCGCCTGGCACAGCCGTGGCGCTTAAGCACCCGCGCTGCATCCCAGACGAGCTGACACACTTGCACCGCCGGGAGGTTAACGTCACCAACCCCTGAACCCCCTAGCTCTCGTCCTGGCAATCACTCGCGCGGAGGCAGGCACGGCCACGCGCGAGACGGTAGCTATGTTGCCCCCTGTCTGTGGGTGGGCCAACACAGCTACGGAAGATGGATGAAACTCAACCGTTCCCCATCAACGGCGTCGCGCACGCTCAGGTGGACTCCGCATAGGCTTCCTTGGAAGGTTACTATATGCTTCTCTACACCTGTTTTTGTGCACTCCGCCAGGGAGCTTGTCAGGCCAGGACCTCTGGGGGCTACTCAGGGGTCAACCCAGGAGTTGGGAGAGGTCCCGTCCCGTCAGCGGCATCCAAGGGCCTCCCAACCCGCCTGGCACAGCCGTGGCGCTTAAGCACCCGCGCTGCATCCCAGACGAGCTGACACACTTGCACCGCCGGGAGGTTAACGTCACCAACCCCTGAACCCCCTAGCTCTCTCCACGGTCCCTACCCTGGCAATAGCCGCTCCCTCTTGCTCTTACCTATTCCCTCCACCCTGTTTAATGAAATGAGGGAGGAAAGGTGGAGGATGGGCGGGACAGACAGACAGGCAGTACAAAGCAAGAACAGTTCATCTCGCTTCTGCTCGCAGTCGGGACGCGAGCAGGCCGCAGCGCCTCCGCTGCGTGGGCGAGAGATTTAATTGAGTGGCCTCGGCGACGGCATCCTGGACATACAAGCGGGCCGTGCGCGCCGAGGCCCACCTGCCTCGGAGCAGCGTCTGCTCCATGGAGCCGTGGCTGCGGAAGTCGGCGGACGCGCCGCCCCGACGCCAGCTGTAGAGGGTGAGCTTCGCATCTTGCAGCTCCAGCAGCTCACGCACGCGGCCAAAGGTGCTCATGAAACTGCTTGGCTCCATCCCGAGGCACAAGTCCTGCTTGTGCGCCTGAGCCTTTGCCCTGGCGAGGAGGGCGACCGCTACGCCGCTCCGCACGAGCACGAACTCTCGGGCACCAGTCTGATGCTGGCTCTTGGTGTTGCGCAGCTGCAGCACGGCCATTTGGCGGAGTGGATACAGCTGCACGTCGGACCACACGAGCGAGGTCATCTCACCCGTCCGGAGGAAAGCGTCGTAGCCTGCTGCCAGCACCGCCGCAGCGCCGAGCTGGCCCACGGCCGCAAATGCCCCTGCGAACGCTGCCGCAATCAGCGGCCCGATCGGCAGCGCCCGCCCAGCTGGCTCCAGGCGTTGCCACGTCTTGGCCAAGCGCCAGCTGTCCCGCAGGTGCCCTCGCACGGGCGGGAATGCGTGCGTGATGCCTGCGATTGCATTATTACACCGCACTCACATCTATACCCCTGGGTGGGTGTATGTGCGGCCGTTTTTGCGCTGTCATGTGCGCGCATGTGCGCGGCATGTGCCAGTCATGTGCCAGGCCTGTGCGGCCCTTCTTGGATGGACTTCCTACTGTGCACGTCGTGCCCGGGCATGTGCGGGGGCATGTGCGCTGTGTTTTGGTGTATCCATCATACGCACATGCACGCACAGTCCGACGCACATGCGCGCACATGCCTGCACATGCGGGAGGTGTTCGAGAATCGCAGATCTGTCATCGGCACATGCACGCACATGCCTGTGCAACCTCTCTTCGGGAGGCCGCGCGGGCCCGCACATGCACGCACATGCGGTGAAGCGCGCGGGCGCACATGCGTGCACATCCCAATGCACATGCACGCTCATGCCCTAGGATCTGTCTGGGACCCTTGTGCCTCCAATGCCTCCTGGCCTTCGCAGAGCTAACCTGGGGCGTGCCAGGGCTTCCTGAAAGAGTTTGTTGTGCGTTTAGACTCGCCCGCTGCTGGCGGGGGCGGTTCTTCGCCCAGTTTGTGAGCTGGCGGCGGCGTGCCCTCCTATTAAAACGCTCTCCCGCGCGCCTTCTCAGCTCGGCCGGAGAAGCAGGGGGGGGGGGAGGTGGAGGGGGTGGGGAAGGAGGGGGGGGCGGAGGAGGCGGACGCCCCCGGCTCGGCCAGCCCGCCCGCCTGTTCGGCTCGGCCAGACGAGAAGGAGGAGGAAGAGGAGGAGGAGGAGGAGGAGGAGGAGGAGGAGGAGGAGGTGAGAGTCGCGAGGATGTTTCAGGCGAAAATGGCTTGACGGCCCGAGCTCAGGGAATCTCGGAATCGCTGGCCTGGCTCGGCCACTGGCGAGGTCGGCCTGTGCGAATACTGTGCGTACCTGTGCGGGGCATGTGCGGGACGTGCAAGAATGCCGGGGCCGGCGTTCGTCTCCGGGCGCCGGCGCGTTCGCGTCCGCGCGCAAACCGCGCGCGGACGAGCGTTCGCTTGATTGCGCGGCCCCGACAGACGGGGCGCCCCGCTTACGCTCCGCACAGGCGCGCGCAACGCTCGCCCTGCCCGCGTTCGCCGGCAGGAGCGGCACGCCGGAACAATGCTGGAACGACCAGGTGCACAAGGCATTACTGCACCACCTTCACAAGGCTTTGCGCGAGGTCGTGGGGCAGCACCCGATCTTACGAATGGGTCAGCCACTGTCGCCTGAGACGTCCTCGCAACCCTGATCTCAATGATGCCCTGCTCGATAGTGCCTCGGCCCCTTTCGCCTGAGACATCCTCGGTACTCTGGGTTCCGAGACGCCCTGAGCTGAGGTGGTTAGACCATTTTCGCTTTAGAATCCTCGCCCGAGATGCCCTGAGTTGAGGTGTTCAGGCCACTTTCGCCTGAGGCATCCTCACAACTATGACCTCAATGATGCCCTGCTCCATAGTGTTTCGGCCTTTTTCGCCTGAGACCCTCGCAACTCTGGGTTTCGAGATGCCCTGAGCAGGTGGTCAGGCCACTCCTGCCTGAGACATCCTCACAACTCTGGGTTCCGAGACGCCCTGGGCTGAGGTGGTCAGACCACTCTCGCCAGAGACATCCTCGCAACTCTCTGACCTCAGAGATCTCTTGCCCCATGGTGGTCAGGCCACTTTCGCCTGAGACATCCTCACAACTCAGACCTCGGAGGTGTCCTGCCCCATGGTGGTCTGGTCACCTTGACCAGCGACATCCTCGCCACTCTGGTTTCCAAGATGCCTTGCCCCATGATGGTCCGGCCACGCTTGCCTGAGACATCCTCGCAACTCTGGGTTGCGAAATGCCCACTATCGCCTGCGGCATCTCTGCGGCATGTGCTGGCATGTGCGTCTATGCTTTCAGAGTTTTGCTTGACCGTGCATTCGAGTGTGCGTCGGACGGTGTGGCATGTGCGCGCATGTGCGGCAATGCTGTTAAGGCTTTTGTATATTTGCATGGGCATGTGCATGCGACTGTGCGGCATGTGCCTGCATGTGCGGCCCCTTCCGGACCACAATTTCAAAGTGAGCGCTATAGAAGTGAGCGCTATAGAAGTGAGTCCGGTGTAATCTCAAATAAAGATCCTCCGCTCAGCCAACGGCTCTCGATGAAGGCGGCCACGCCAGCGTCGACCTGAGCGGGCGTCTGCGGCTGCCGGTGCTCCTGGATCCAGAAATCAACGACATCATCGACCGCCGCACGGTACCGCTGCAGGGTGAGCGGCGTGACCATCGCCTCCCTCAGCGGTTGGGACCTCGCTGCAGCTCGTCGCGCCATCGCCTGGGCCGTGACCCGGCTCACCTTTGCTGCTGCTTGCGCTGCACGCTTGCCGGGGGCGGCCCTCCTGGCCCTCCCCGGCGGCAGCACTGGGAGCGTGGCAGCGGCGGCCGAAGCTCCAGCGGGACGGCGTGTCGGCGGGCATGTCGTCGGTGTCGCAGTAGCCGTACAGCGGGTACCCTGCCGTCGCGAGGAGCAGGGAGTTGAGCCGGCGGAGCGCTGGCTGCAAAGCCCTCGCGCTCGATCTGCCCTTGGTGCTGACTGCCGCGATCGCTTGGGCATCCAGAATGTGCAGGTAGCGGCAGCGGTGGTTCTCAACTGCCCGGCACCTCCAGCGCGCTCCAGCCACCGCAGCCTCCAGCTCCAGCGCCGAGATGTGCCCAGGCCGCTGCCAGCGAAAGCCTTTGGCGATCCGCCAGGCCCAGAGGTGCGTACGGAGTGCTGCCCGCGGCCACGCGCGGGCGCGGTAGGGCGCCCCGGTGTCAAGCCGGACGTCCGTGCCCCCGCGGTCCGCGACCCGCAGGAACTCTACGATCAGGCTGCGTTCCAACTGCGGGTCGTGATGTCCCGGCTGCTGGAAGTCGGGGACCACGTTCCAGTTCGCCTCGCACGTGCCCACAGCGAGGCAGCTGCTGCCTGGGATGGCGGCCGCTAGCGCCCCCACCTGAGCGAGCCACGAGCCGAGAAGATACATGACAGCCTGGACGCAGAACGTATTCCCGATCAGGGACTCAATGACGCTGTCTCGCTCGGCGGCGGGGGCACTATCTTTTACAGCGGCCTGGAAATAGAGACGGTCGAACCCCATCAGAGCAGCACGCTCCTCAGGCACGGGCAGCCGGCCCCGCTCACGCCTCGCGTCCCAGATGAGGCTGCCGTCCTCGTAGTTGTTGACCTGGTAGCGGTAGCTGTCGGCAGCCCAGCGCTCCGCGGCCAGCACCGAGGCGCGGTCGAGGCCCACGGGCCGGAACGGCGGGTGGCGTCGCGGGATTGGCCTCGTGAAGCAAGGGAGGTCTGCCTCAGGGTCCAGCGTCGACCAGCCCTCCAGGAGCGAGGCACTCAGTGGGAGCCTCTCCACCGCAAGCGAGACCTTGAAGTACGCGGCTTCTCCCACACCCTTGGTCTCGACGGTGGCGTCGGACGCCAAGAACGCCGTGACCGGCCACGAGCACCAGTACAGGCGGGGCCGCCTGACGTGAGTGAGACACCTGGCATCGAGGAACACGGGCGTGACTCCAAGCGCCCTGGTGAACTTTGCCCTCGACTCTAGGGTCATGCTGAACACGTTCTCGACGAACCACATGGTGCGCTTGGGAAAGGCAGCCTCCGCTGCCTGGATCAGCTCGGGGACCCGGAAGAAGAGCCTCGACCTCGACCCCTCTAGGCCGGTCCCCACGACATTGATGCTCGCAAGGTCTTGGCACGGGCTCCCCGCGGTCAAGACGACCCAGTCGGCGTCCCGCGCGTAGCCCTTCAGCATCTCAGTAAACCGCGCCGCGTCGACGGCCTCGATGTTGCCAAGCTCAATCACGCCCGCCCAGCGGCGACGCACCAGTCGCCGGGCAGCGGGCTCGACCTCGCAGCTGACGTGGGCCATCACGTCGATCGGGAGTCTGGAGGCCGCCACCGCGGCCCCAGCAGCGCCAGCGAAGAGCTCGATGAGAACTATGCGAGGGCGCCACCGCACACCACGCACAGGAGCCGCAACTGCACCAGGCCGCAAAGTCACTGCTGATGCTCCCCCTCTCGCGCAGGCAACGCCCTGCGCCGAGAGCCCGGCCGTGTGGCAAATGCCCCCGGCGCGCTCGCTGGCATCGGTCGCAATGACACAAGTGTCGATCCTTGCGCGCAGGTCGGTGTATGCCAGCGGCAGCGCCATCGCGAAGCCCAAGAGCTCGTCGCACATGCCAAGGGGAACAGCCTGCGGGCGCGTCCAGCGCCCAGCAGCCCACACGCTGTTGAGGAACCCCATGAAAGGCCTCCTGAACTCCGCTGCCCTGACGCACCTGCCTAGGATCATGAGCATGCCCTGCGACGAGAGGCCCTGTCTGCCCATGCCCCACAGGATGAACGCCAGCAGCTGGTGAAGCTTCTCGGTCGTGACTCCGACCCGGCCGACGGCCCCGTCAAGACCCGCGCCCATCCGCTCCAGGACCAGCGCGCGGTGCTTGGCCTTGCCGGGGGCGACGCTGATCCCCGAGCGGCCGTAGGCGGCCCTCTGCTCCTCCTGCGCGCAGCTCATCGTGCCGAGGAGCTCCGCGACCATCGCGTTGGGCACCACCTCGCCATGGTCCCAGTCGTCGATGTAGTACTGGATCCACTGCTGCTCGAGCTCCTTCGACTTGAACGGAAGTGGCCGGTCCTTGCGCCACTCGAGCTCCGCGGGAAACCCCGCAGCGAGGGGGCGAGAGCCGAACCCGAGGCGCCTGTGGCAGTGCTGAAACACCGTGACCGCGTTGATCCAGCCCATCGGGATGACGCGCAGCGCGAGGTGTGTCTTCCCAGGACCCGGCACGCCGATGAGCTCGTTCGGGATCGCCTCCGCGAGGGTCATGTACGGCTGCCAAGCCTCGGGCAGCTCGTAGCAGTAGAAAGCGGAGGCTTGGTCATCTGACGACCAAAGCAGCATGTGGCCCTCTGGGAGCGGGATGGCGACCCACGAGGGCGACGCGCTAAGGGTCCCGATGTCGTCCCTCATGATGCGCTGGTAGCTGTTGGCCGGGACCATGTTGATGATCAGGCGCTGGACGCACGCCTGGCCAGGTGACGGCGTGCCACCCTTGGCGACACCAAACGCCCCGGCGAGCACCTTGCGGTTCCCGACCTTGAAGATGCGGTCGTCGGCGATCGGCGCAGCCAGCCCCAGCTCGACGAGCTTGGTCCCGATACTGTACCACTCCTGCTTGGACGTGACCTGGATCGCCGCCCGCGGGACCTCTGCAGGCCACTCATCTCGAGGGAGCAAGGCCAGCGTGGGGTCGGCAAGCCAGGCGCCCACCTGAGCGTCCGCGATGTCGACCGCCTTGACAGAGGCGGCGACGCCCCGCGCGGGGAGGCCTGGCATGATACCCGCAAGCGAGAGCGGCAGGGCGCGGGACGTCTCCTCGCCCCCGTAGGAGACGGTCCTCGACGCAATGACCTGGTCCCAGTCCGGGAGCTCGAAAGATGTGGCGGCATCCTGAACGAAATACTCACAGGCCTCCTGCACAATGCCGAGCGCACTGATCTGACTTGCCGTGGGCCGCCTCGCGGCGACGGTTGGACAACGCATGTGCCCCGTGTACTGGTAGTTCAGGCTGAAGACCACGAGCTGGGCCCACCCCTGCGCCGTGGCGGCGTCCACCTCGCAGGTCTCCGGCAGCTGCTGGTGCAGGTGCCAGGCGGCACGGTACCTCTCGAAGAGCGGGGCGTCGGGCAGCGGTAACGGCAACACCTCGCGCAGCCGCGCGAAGCTGGCCGTGGGGTCTGGCGAAGTGCACATCTTACGAACGTACCGCCCGATCGCCCCTGGCGAACCGTGCACCGCCTCGTGGACCGCGAGGGCGAGCCTGAACTTGGAGCTGACGCCCGTGCCCACCTCGGCTAGCATCTGGCGCCACCGCCGAGCCTGCGAGCTGCCGCGTAGCTGCCGCTCAGGCGGGCGGAGGGCAGGCAGGGGCGTGCTCGGGGCCGCGGCCTTAGCCGCGTCGGCCCTCACGCCCGAACCCAGGCCGTCCTGCGAGCAGCGCTCGTGCCGCGGCTCTTCCCCGTCTTGCCTTTGCCGCGGCTCTTGGCAGCCAGCGGCCTCCCGATGCGCGCCTTCCATGCTGCCTGGGTCTCGCCCTCGCGCCTCGGGTGGGCCGCCTTGTGCTGCGCGAAGCTCCGGCCTGCTGCCGCGTCCGCTGGTGGCACGCGGGCGGCGGCTGCTGCGTCGAGGTCCCCCTCGGAGTCGCTCAGGAGCTGGACCGACCGCGTGGGACTGCGGCTGGTCCTCCGCGCTGCTGGCTGCTTCCCCCCGGCGGGGGGAACTGCGGGACCGTCGCCTGGAACTCGTCCGGCAAGGATCCTCATCGCCTCGGGCGATCCCGAGACTGGCGTCCCGGGAGCAGGGGGCGGGGGGCGCGCCTCCGCGCGCCCATGGCCTGCAGGTGCCGTCCCCCCCTGCAACGGAGACGGCTCCCGGCCAGACCCCTAGCCCGGCCTGCGGTCTGCAAGTCGCTGGCGGAGTTCGGCGACCTTCAGCTCCCGGGCCTCGACCTTCTCGGCAGCGTTCTCCTCGTCCAGAGAGGCGCCTGATGGAAGCTGTTCCTGCGCGACAAGCGTGAGCCACCGTGCCGACCGCCAGTTCCCGTCGCGGATGGCCATCGTCCGCGCCTTGAACTCCTGCATGAGCAGATCCGCAGTCTCGACGACCTCTCCGCGCAGGATGCCGTCGAGCGCCAGCCCCAGCGTGCGGAGGACCCGCACCTCGTCCGTCCCCAGCGTCCGCGGCGGGTGAGCAACGAAGAACACCGTGTTCAAGAACTGCGTGACACACGGGGCCAGAGGGTCGACCTCGCCTGCGGACAACTGCTGGGTGAACTGGCTGCGCAGGTGGCCGAGCCCGTTCTCGAGGAGAGCGCCGGGCCGCTGCCGAGCGATCCTGCGGAACAAGTCCCGCTTGATGCCCACGCCCTGGTAGCGGTCGCGGCCCCCAAGACGCTCCGTGTCGCTCTCCGCGCCGTCCTCCGCGTCGTCGTCGTCGCGGCCCAGGAGCGCCGCGGTCAAGGCTGATGCCAGCCTGGTCCTCGACCCAGCGGCGCCTGTGCGCGCAGGGGCAGCAGCGGCGGCTCGGCCGGCCACCACCTGCGCCAGGCGCTCGCCTACCGCACCTGCTGGGCGCGCTGCGTTCTTGGGCGTGCCCTGCCTCGGCACACCACGAGCTGCCCTGCCCCCGAGCCGCGCCAGCCGCGCCTCGAGCTCTGGGTCCTCGGCAGTCTCCTCGAGCCCTGCAATCTCCTGGTCGAGAGGGCTCGCCTCTCCTGGTCCGCCTGGGGTCGGGGTGCCCTCCACCTCGCGGGCCCGCTTGCGCGGCGGCCCGCGAGGCTCCTCCTCGTCCTCGTTGCCCCCATCCCCGAGCGGCCAGCCGCCGAGCTCTCCAGGCAATGGCTCGGCCGCGGGCGCATCGGTCATCACAAGCGCTCCAGGATCCGCGGCCAGGCAGATGAGCTTCGCCTGCTCGCGGGGCACGTCGCGGGGGTCCACCACCTGCCACACGTCCAAGTGCTCGACCACTGCGCCCACAGGAGCGACCGCCCCGCACTCGTCGGCGCTGCACTTGCAGAGGTGGAAGACCGTGGCCAGGGACCGCGCGCCCCGCTGCCCGCAGGAGGCTGCATACCACGAGTAGTACGGGTCGCTGGCGCCCACATGCCGGCCCTTGAAGTACCGGCCGAATGCGTCTGCCTGGTAGGCGACCTCCACCTCGAGCATCTCGACGCCCTGCGGCGCCCCGTAGTCGTCCTTGACCCGCGCCAGGACCCGAGCTCCAGCCGCCAGCGGCAGCCCCGGCACCAGCTCGCCGTTCAGCGCTGCGTCGAGCCAGGCCCCCCGCGGGAAGGGCCACCCGACCGCTGCCGGGGCTGCCCGCTCCATCGGGTTCCTCGCCAGCAGCTCCGCGGGAGAGGGGCGACCCGCGCCCGGGATCCTCGTCTCCCAGCCAGGTCTTCGCTCCCCTCAACCCACTAAGGCTGCCAGCGAGGCTGATCAGAATCAGTCGGCCGAGCGTGGCCCTCCAAGCGGCCGCGCTCGGCGCGGCAACCTTCAGTAGACAGAGTGGCTCGGCAGCGGCCACAGACGGGCGGGACCGCCCGGTGACTCCGCTGCCTGTCTCCAGCCAACACAGCTACGGAAGATGGATGAAACTCAACCGTTCCCCATCAACGGCGTCGCGCACGCTCAGGTGGACTCCGCATAGGCTTCCTTGGAAGGTTACTATATATATATGATGAAGACGAAGAAGTAAAACGACGGTATCACCGATACCGGTTTAGACAATAACAGGTCCGCACAATTCTTTTACGACAGCTTCAAGTCGGGAGCAACTCAGGGCCCCCAATGATTAGACATTCGACAAATTACCCGATGGCATGTGCATTTGGTTACCAGGTTTGGTTTTCAGAAGCTCTAGGGGGCACGTATAAACGATGTATTGTGAAATAGACATATGGCGACGAATGCAATACATGTGGTTTAGTGGGCGCTCTTTGGTATCGGTACAAATTCTTTACGTTTCGCGTATCCCCACCAGCCCACCTCACAACAGCAACTCATGCGAAGCATGCCGACATTCGTGTTTTTCAGGCGTGTGTCCGTGTGGTCCCGCATATTTCCCTTGTTCTTCCTTCTTCCCGCCTCTTTGTACATCTTCCTTGTGGGGGGAGCGGGAGAAGGACGAGGCGGAGGAGGAGGGAGAGAAAGCCCTCCTTGTGATTTGAGTCGTTTGGGGTTTCTCGTCTTGGTGTGAGTCGTTCGGGCCCTTCTTCTTGGTGTGAGTCGTTCGGGCTCTTCGTGGTGTGAGTCGTTCGGGCGTTTCGTCTTGGTGTAAGTCGTTCGGGCTTCTCGTGGTGAGAGTTGTTCGGGCCCCTCATCCTGGTGTGAGTCGTTCGGGCTCCTCCTCCTGGTGTGACTCGTTCGGGCTCTTCGTGGTGTGAGTCGTTCGGGGCACGCGTCTTGGTGTGAGTTGTCCGGGTTTCTCGTGGTGAGAGTTGTTCGGGCCCCTCATCCTGGTGTGAGTCGTTCGGGCTCCTCCTCCTGGTGTGTCTCGTTCGGGCTCTTCATGGTGTGAGTCGTTCGGGCCCGTCGTCTTGGTGTGACTCGTTCGAGCTCTTCGTGGGGCTTCTTGGGGGCCTCTTGGAGCCTTTTGGTACCTCTTGAGCGCTTCTTGGAGAGCTCTTGGCGGCCTCCTAGGAGCGTCTTGAGGGCTCTGGGGGCCTCCTGGTTGGGAGCCTCTCGGCGCCTATTGCGGGCCTCTTGGGTGCCTTTTGGCGGCTTTTTTGGGAGGTTCTTGGGAGCGTCTTGGAGCCTCCTGGAGGGTCTCTTGCGACCTCCTCAGAAACGTAAAGAAGCGCTGCCCCCGAAGAAACACAAAATGAGCCCCAAATCTGTCTGTAAAATCAAGGATTTTGAAAAAAAAAGGAAGAGGAGCGCGGCCCCCTCAGGAAGCCAAAATAGAGCCGAAACTTTTTTAAAAACAAAGATTTTGGCTTCACAGAAAGGAAAAGGGTTGTTTTCTTGATCCCCCCCCGTCAGGGGCAGAATCTTCGTGAGGATCATCGTTTTTTTTGCCCTCCCAAGAGTCCAAGAAAACCTCTCCAACCACCCGCGCCCCGCGCTCTCCAGGCCCAAGTGGGAGCGGCAAACCGGTCCTTGAAGAGGAAAACAAAGGTGTTGAGGACAGAGAGGGCTCTCTAAACCACTCATGCCCTAAAGGGCTGGTGGGATTTGTCTGTAAATGAACGTGCGGCTGGTAGCGTCCTACACCACCTACCATAAAAATGTTCACCGTATTTTAGAACGGTTAGGGGAAGGTTCCCGGCTTGACCAAGCACTTCAACTTCTACGCCTCGGTCCAAGCTGATCAATTATTTGCTCCGACAGTGGGAACAAAAGAAATAGGCGATCAGACCAACCGAATCTGGCAACGCGCGGGACGGTATCGTTCGCACCAAAACAATAACAACCTTTACGACGTGACCACGGTATCTTCCGGTCCGCTTCCTCATTTCCGCAATATTGCATTTTGCCCGTTCGTCCATCCTATCTCCATGGTTCCCCGTGCTTCCATACCCTTCTTGCTGGTGTCCATGGACCCCTATGCGGCAATATGGTTAACTGTGTGTCCAACTACTAATGCACTAACAATTGACAACCAATCATGGCACTGGGCATTGGGCATTGAGGTGCTATTCGAAGGTGCGGACCCACACGGACACTCGCGCCTAACGGACAAAAATGGTCGTTTGAATGCCCGGCATACGTGGATGGTTACGCCATGGCGGCAAGTTTTTACCGACGGAGGCGGACTCATCCCAGACAGAAACGTGGAAAGAACACTTGCAACAACCCATGTTCCAGTACCGCCTGGGGATACACGGCGCCTAGATTTAATTGTACTTTGCCTCAACGTGGCGCGGGGCCTGCCATTGTTTTGCGATGTGACGATTATCTCGCGTATCCAGAGAACTGGAGCACCTTGGCCGGGCACAAACAATCAAGGGGGACGGCTCTTGGAGGCGGCCGAAAACGACAATAACCAGACATACCATGAAGTGGTATCTTCGGGATTGAGTGTTTTACAATGCTTGGGTACAGAAGTATACGGACGATGGGGTGAACAATGCATCGAATTAGTTCCTGCTCTTGCTCGGGAACGATGCCGCTTCCTCCCAGCACGGATCCGTCGCGAAACGGAAATAGGGTTACTACACCGTTGGTGGGGACTTCTCGGTGTGGCGTTACAACAATCTGTGGCTCGTCTCGTCCTACACGACCCCGGAGACCTCCCAACTACGGCCCTTGAGCCACCTCCCGGGCTCGCAGACTTGGAGGTCCTGTGAGCCGGCCCCGCTCCTCCTCCTCTTCCTCCTTCTCCTTTGACGCTGCTTAGCGCGCGTGTGGCGTCACCTGTGTTTCACAGCGCCTTGGTTTTCAAGCGTGTCTTGCACCTGAAGTTCGTGCCCGAGAAAAAAAAATCTTGCTGAGCCAGGTAGGGCTGAGTACTGCGGCAAAGACCCCGGACTCCAGAGCAGACTGTGGCCCCTCAGCCTCCTCATGGTGAACAAGAGGAAGAATATGACACTCCCCCTCCTTCCCCGGGACTGCCGGTTCCGCGATCACCAACCCCTGACGGAGGACGCCCACCTCCCATTCCTAGTGCTCGTGAGCCCCACATGGATCGGAAGTCAATGGATCTCTGGTTACTTTAGGATTAGGTCCGCGATCTCTGGACCATTGCCAACGACACCAACGCACACTCCATCCAGCTTAGGACCAGCCCCCCTCCCCAAACGATGGCCCCAGCACCTCCAACCCCTCCCGCCGACTTGATAAATGCTAACGCTCTCCCGACCGACGCCCCAACCCGCCCCCCCCAGCAAACATGTGCAGACTTACGGGTATCAGCGTGTGTAGACCATCCCCACCAACCACCCCCTCTCGATCTCGAAGATCCCTGTGGCCTGGCGGCACCATTACCGTGCGACATTGGGGCCATGAGCGATATTGAAGACGATGGTGACGAAGACTTCATTACCACGGGAAACCGCGACGCAAACAATCTTCCAGAACCGTCCCAACAACAACCACCAAATTCACCGATATACGCAACACCTATGCCCCCCTAGAGAGATCAGAGGGGTTTTACCGCATTTTGGGGATGCTGGATATTAATGCGCCAAATGGTCGGGCCTCAACAATCCAATTGTATGGTCTGCTGCTGGCTTCGATGACACACCGGGTATCCTCAATTGGATGGGCAATGCATTGCACGCATTTCCAGGTACCACTGTGCACGGAGTAGAGGGTGGGTGTACTTACTGGTGATTTGTTTCATCAACTATTCCCAAATATCCGGCGAGGTTTGCGATATTTAGGGGTACGGCATCAACAGGGTTTACCGAATTGGTTGGAGCACGAAGGCTTCGATATTCAGAATGTGCAAATAAATGGGTACATGAATCGACCAATGCAGGAACATATTCTCCAACGAATAACAGCGGCATTCGTGCACACGACGAACCTGGAGCTTGCGTATGTGGCTGTGGCGGAGAGCATATACAACAATCCACGCTTCCGCCATTACCTTTTTGGTGAGATTTACAATCGGGTCATAGTGCGCACGCCATCACAACGGCCAGGCACGACGGACCCACCAGCTCGAGCACCAACACGCCAGATTCAGCCAGCAAGGATACACACTACTCTGCCAAATGGGTGGCAACACATCCGCCAAGTGGATTTGGGTTCTTACATCGATACGCCAATTCAAACAATGAAAGGCGTACCGAAATGCATTCAGACGCAATTCCTACGCATACTTACGGCATGCTTGACAACCTTGGAAACTACGTATCGACACAACACGGACACTGCACCTAATACGGTCGATACATGGACTTTACTTGTACTTCTACCCCGGATGCTTCTACACGAAACCCGGCACGGAGAGAAACCAGGCGAGCGAGAGCTGAAACATCGTGTCGCCTTGTTTGACCGCGGCGATTGGGACAGTCTCTTACAACTTGCGGACAGCACAACAAGAAAACAACATAAACATAAAGAAGATAGTGAAGATAATCGTATTGCAAACGCCATGGAGCTCATAAGGGCGAGCTCAATCATGCAGCGCGAAATCTCACATCACCAGGGCTGGCCCCAAGAACGGAAGCCACCTTTGCAGAACTTTCCAACCAAAACCTCCGTCCGCGCGAACCTGCCGAACCAACTCCAGAGGGATTTTATGCTTTTGCACCAGGTACACCAGTGGTTCTGGACCGCGACATACTTGCCACAGTATTACGACAATCAAGGAAAGGTCTCAGTGCTGGTTTATGGGGATGGCGATACGAATACTTCAAACTATGCTTGGAGGATGATCGGGCGTTTGAAGCACTGTGTGACGCGGCGGAAAAATTAGCAAGGGCAGATGTACCGAGTGAAATACGGGATACAATGAAGATTTCCGCACTGACAGCACTGACGAAACCAACAACAGCATCCGGGGCATTGCCTAGGGGCGGAAGTGTACGGCAGATGGGGGGCACAAAGTGTCGCCCTGGTGCCTGCCTTAGCTCACGAGCGGACTCGGGACTTGCACAGGCGAATCCGTCATGGGGCCGCACTGGGATTGCAGCACCGGTGGTGGGGCGTTCTGGGCCTCGCTTTGCAACGAGCTGTTGCTAGGTGCGCATTAGGGCCAGGAGGCGACCTGGCCTATACGCCAGAGGCCTGCATGCCCACTCGCCGACTTGGAGGTGATTTGATCCTCCTCCTCCTCCTCCTCCTCCTCCTTAAAAAATGATGGGGCCCGCAATGATGTTTTTATTTTTTCCCCTCGTTTTCTCGCGGAACCAGTGCTGGTGCCTTTCGTTCACATTTAAGGCCCGCCATGCCGCCACCCGTCTGTTCGGCCATGATTGCTGCCAAGCTCGTCAATTCCGATAAAAACCAATTCCGCTTCCTATTCGTGATTCTGTATTCTATACGGTATTCGAAGATTTCCCGGAATGAATCAATAGTACCGTTCGGAATATTTTCAAAAAGTCATGACTGACAACATAACAATACAACCATAATATAGACAACAAAGAATTCCATAACTGACCACGGGTTTCATCACTGACTAAAAGGTTTCCAGAGTTGCCGACACAAACTTACCTAATGAATGATACGGGTGTCCATAATCACCGACGCGGGTTACCATAATTGACAACCCTGGGTTTCCATTACTGCCGACACGGGTTTCCATAACTGACAACACGGAATCTTATCATTACCAACGCGGGTTTCTATCATCGCCGACGGGTGCATTCGCCTTTTCTCTCCTGTACAGTTGTTTTATGACTTTTCTTTTGTTTATTTGGACTAATTTCTTTCCGGTGTTTTTTGCTTTTACCTCATAGCGAAGACTGATAGGTTTCTAGTGGGGTCAAAAAAGAGCACCCTGATTCCCCAGAGGGTCTGGGCAAAGTCCGGACGTGCCGGGCAAAACCGGGGATCCGCACGATCCGCGCCTGATATGGGGGAACTCCGTCGGGTGTGCCGTGGGTGCCCGCCTGATATGGGAGACTCAGTCGGGGGCGCTGCGAGCCCACGCCTGATATGAGGGAACTCAACTGACGGATGCCGCGAGTACTTGCCTGATATGGGGGAACTCAATCGGGGAAGCCGCGGGTCCACGCCTGATATGGGGGAAGTCAGTCGGGGGCGCCGCGGGTCCACGCCTGATATGAGGGAACTCAAGTGAGGCTGCGGCTGCGGCTGAAGCAGGTTGAAGCAGACGCTGAGGCAGGCTGATGTATCCGAAATCTCATGAACAGTGAGGAAGAGAGGCCTCCTGTCGAGCGCCATGGTGTGCTCAGAGGGAGGAGGAGAAGGAGAAGGAGAAGGAGAAGGAACAGAAGAAGGAGAAGGAGAAGGAGGAGGAGGAGGAGGAGGAGGAGGAGGAGGAGG
>CAUYUJ010014902.1:32096-44596 GCA_963575745.1 Prorocentrum cordatum
TTTGGTCCGGGCATCCAAAATGTGGCCCGGGAATGGAGTTCTGGGAACTCGAAGACCACGAAGTGGCCTACAGTTGGCTCCGGGCATCCAAAAAGTACGCCGGGAATGGAGTTCTGGGAACTCGAAGACCACGAAGTGGCCTACAGTTGGCTCCGGGCATTCAGAATGTGGCCCGGGAATGGAGTTCTGGGAGGTCGAAGAATGGAGTTCTGGGAGGTCGAAGAGCACGAAGTGTGTGACTGTTTGCGAAAAACGAAGGTCCCCGGCAATCCCCAACGGCCCCCCAACGGCCCCCCAACGGCCCCCCAACGGCTCCCCAACGGCTGCCCAGACCCCCCTGTGGAGTAATGTGCTGCTCTCTTTTTACACCACTAGAAACCTATCAGTCTTCGCTGTTAGGTAAATTATCCCGGCAAAGCAACCTAACATCGATGTGTAGGAGCACATCTGGAAGCATTCCCCTTAAGATTCGGATGAGAATCCAGTTGTAGAATTCTGCTGTTCTCGCAGTCGTAGTCGCATTCGCGATGACAGTCGCAGTGGCAACGGCAGTCGCAGTCACAGCCTCAGCCTCAGCCTGCCTCAGCCTCAGCCTCAGCCTGCCTCAGCCTCAGCCGGCCTCAGCCTCAGCCTCAGCCTCAGCCTGCTTCAGCCTCAGCCTCAGTCTGCCTTCAGCCTCGGCCTCAGCCTCAGCCTTCCTCAGCCTCAGCCTGCATCAGCCTCAGCCTCAGCCTGCTTCAGCCTCAGCCTCAGTCTGCCTTCAGCCTCGGCCTCAGCCTCAGCCTGCCTCAGCCTCAGCCTGCATCAGCCTCAGCCTCAGCCTCAGCCTGCCTCAGCATCAGCCAGCCTCAGCCTCAGCCTCAGCCTCCTCCTGCCTCAGCCTCAGCCTCAGCCTGCTTCAGCCTCAGCCTCAGTCTGCCTTCAACCTCGGCCTCCGCCTAAGCCTGCCTCAGCCTCAGCCTCAGCATCAGCCTCAGCCTCAGCCTCAGCCTCAGCCTCAGCCTCAGCCTCAGCCTGCTTCAGCCTCAGCCTCAGTCTGCCTTCAGCCTCGGCCTCAGCCTCAGCCTCAGCCTCAGCCTCAGCCTCAGCCTCAGCCTCAGCCTCAGCATCAGCCTGCTCAGCCTCAGCCTCAGCCTGCCTCAGCCTCAGCCTCAGCCTGCTTCAGCCTCAGCCTCAGTCTGCCTTCAGCCTCGGCCTCAGCCTCAGCCTGCCTCAGCCTCAGCCTGCCTGCAGCTCAGCCTCACCTGCCTCAGCCTCAGCCTGCCTCAGCCTCAGCCTCAGCCTGCCTTGGCCTCAGCCTCAGCCTGCTTCAGCCTCAGCCTCAGTCTGCCTCAGCCTCGGCCTCAGCCTCAGCCTGCCTCAGCCTCAGCCTGCATCAGCCTCAGCCTCAGCCTCAGCCTGCCTCAGCATCAGCCTCAGCCTCAGCCTGCCTCAGCCTCAGCCTCAGCCTGCCTCAGCCTCAGCCTCAGCCTTCAGCCTCGGCCTCAGCCTCAGCCTGCCTCAGCCTCAGCCTGCATCAGCCTCAGCCTCAGCCTCAGCCTGCCTCAGCATCAGCCTGCCTCAGCCTCAGCCTCAGCCTGCCTCAGCCTCAGCCTCAGCCTGCTTCAGCCTCAGCCTCAGCCTGCCTTCAGCCTCGGCCTCCGCCTCAGCCTGCCTCAGCCTCAGCCTGCATCAGCCTCAGCCTCAGCCTCAGCCTCAGCCTCAGCCTCAGCCTGCCTCAGCATCAGCCTGCCTCAGCCTCAGCCTCAGCCTGCCTCAGCCTCAGCCTCAGCCTCAGCCTCAGCCTCAAAGCCTCAGTCTGCCTTGAGCCTGGCCTCAGCCTCAGCCTGCCTCAGCCTCAGCCTGCATCAGCCTCAGCCTCAGCCTCAGCCTGCCTCAGCATCAGCCTGCCTCAGCCTCAGCCTCAGCCTCAGCCTCAGCCTCAGTCTGCTTCAGCCTCAGCCTCAGTCTGCCTTCAGCCTCGGCCTCAGCCTCAGCCTGCCTCAGCCTCAGCCTGCCTCAGCCTCAGCATCAGCCTGCCTCAGCATTCAAAATGTGGCCCGGGAATGGAATTCTGGGAACTCGAAGAACACGAAGTGGCCTACAGTTGGCTCCGGGCATTCAAAATCATGCCCAGGAATGGAATTCTGGGAACTCGAAGACCACGAAGTGGCCTACAGTTGGCTCCGGGCATTCAAAATGTGGCCCGGGAATGGAGTTCTGGGAACTCGAAGAGCACGAAGTGGCCTACAGTTGGCTCCGGGCATCCAAAATGTGGCCCGGGAATGGAGTTCTGGGAAATCGAAGAGCACGAAGTGGCCTACAGTTGGCTCCGGGCATCCAAAATGTGGCCCGGGAATGGAGTTCTGGGAAGTCGAAGAGCACGAAGTGGCCTACAGTTGGCTCCGGGCATTCAGAATGTGGCCCGGGAATGGAGTTCTGGGAGGTCGAAGAGCACGAAGTGTGTGACTGTATGCGAAAAACGATCCCCGCCGGCAAACCCCAACAGCCCCCCAACTGCCACCCAACTGCCCCCAACGGCTGCCCAGACCCCCCTGTGGAGTAATGTTGAAGTAATGTTGAAGTAATGTGCTGCTCTCTTTTTAGCCCATTAGAAACCTATCAGTCTTCGATGTTAGGTAAAAATGCTAATGTACATCAGGACACCCGTGTACACCACAGGGCAAGTGTGCACAGCATTGCTCATGTACACCCCACGGTGCCTCTGTATACCAAACAGCATGTACATTTCAGTGCCTGCGTATACCACAGGCCTTGTGTACAACTTCAGGGTCCCGACGGTGACCCGATGCAAAACGTCGTAGAGAACCCGAGCAAGTCACGATGACAACGAATTCTTGATGGCGGTGATTAATTCTGGCCCAAGGTATGACCCCCGTCTTCGGGGGTCCATGGTGCGTGCGTGTACTACACAACCTGTGCGTACCTCAACGTCTGTGCAACTGATATTGCTTATGCGCACCACGATTACTGGGCACCTGCCTGGGCTTGCTGGCTTCATCCCTCTGCCTGCTTCCTGTCCTGCTTCCGCTCCGCTCCTCCCCGTGCCTGGAAGCTCCAGAAGACCCGCTCGAGTCCGCGAGTCCACCGGAACACCCTGCTCCTCCTCCTGGTCCTCCTCCTTCTGCTCCTTCTCCCGCCCTCTCCCTCCGTCGCTCACTCCTTCCCCATCTTGCGGCCCGCCCAAAGCTCCCCCCCCTCGAGGAGGAGGAGGAGGAGGAAGAGGAGGAGGGGGAGGAGGAGGAGGAGCGCCATCCGCTCCACTCCGCGCGCGCGCGAGCGCGCGCAGTGGAGCGGCGCCGCCGCGGCGAGCGCCACGCAGGCCGCTCAGAAGCGCCACGCAGCGACGTGGTGCGCCACGTGGTCGGCGTCCGGCAGGTGCCTGGGCGGCCGCCGCCGGCCGCCGCCGCGGTGGCCGCCGCCGCCGGCGTCGGCGCGGCCCGTGCGACGCTCGGGGCCTCCGACGGCGGCGGGCGCCTTCCGAAGGGGAGGCCCTCCGAGGAGCCTCCGAGGGGATGCCCGGGGAGCTTCGAAGGACATCCTGGAGCCCTCGACCTCCCTCGGCCTCCTGGAACCTCACGCGCAGCACCAGGAATGCCGACCGAGAATCTCGTGGGGACCTCCGAAGGTCGCCGGGGGCACCCGGAAACCGTCGAGAGCCGGTGAGGCTCCCCCTCCGAAGGCATCTGACCGAGGCCAGCCGGGGCCTCCGAAGGCGCCTGCTCTCTAGGTCACCAAGCTTCGCCTATCGCGCCCCGCGATTATCGTCGTGCCCTCGCCGCTGCCCCTGGAGAAGGGCAACCACTCTGGCCCAGACCGCAACGCGGGAAGCGCGATTATCTTCGTGCCCCCGCGGGTGGCCTAGGCTCCTGGGCTCGCCCTTGTCCCACCACCACCGCCGCCGGCCGAAGCAGGTCCTTCGAGCTGCACCCACCCGTGGCCACGAGGCGGGGCCCCAACGCGGGTGAGCCAAACCAGCAACTCCTGCGGAGGAGACCCTGAACAGTGAGAACACCGAACGCGCCCGCTGGCTCCCCCGCCACACAACCACATATGAACCCTGTCCCTGCAAGTCAGATTTCTGATGCACTGGCACGGGCTTAGAATTTGAAATAGGTCTGCAAGCAAGTGAGAGGCTCGCTTGCGTGCAAACATGCAACTGAGGTATCGGACACATCCGCTGGGGTCCACTGTGAACCCAAGCAAAGGTGTCCGATACCCCAGCGCCGATTTGACTCGAAGAGGTCAGGTTCACAAGTGGTCGCTGATCCACCGCCCGACCCCGCCGGACCCGCCCCTCCAACTCAATCAGCCAGCACGCCCTTGCGGCGTCTATCTGCGGCCACGAGGGGGCCAAGCAGCGTCCACGAGCCAGGCGGTCTGCGAGGGAGGGGAAGCACGAGGTGGAGAGTGGAAGGCAGCGAATGAGGAAGGGGAGGAGGAGGAGGGAGGACGACGAGAAGTAGCACTGCCCAAGACACTGAACAACACAAGTCCAAGGCGGACGGGCTGAAGAGGGCCGCCGCCTGCTGGCGTTGCTCGCCGCCACCACGAGGTTCCGCGGCGGCTCGGCGGCGGCGTCCACCTCGCGCTCGCACTCCGCGCGCCGTGGGGCCGGGCAGCACCGCCGCACCGACGAGGGACCGAGTGGGTGAAGGAACCGCCCGCGCCGCCGCCAACGTACAGAGGCCTCCCAGATGGGGTCCGATTAGATGGGGTCGCAGGATCGCGCCGCTTCGCCAATGCATCGCCGATGCATCGCCGATGCATCAGCGATGCGTCGGCGACGTCGGCGTGGATAAAATCGGGCTCCACATCGAGCCGCATCGGCGATGCATCGGCGATGCGGCGCGATCCTCCGACCCCATCTGCCACATCTAGGAGGCCTGGACGACGCTGCCGCCGCTGCTGCTGCTGCTGCTACCACCGCCCCGCTGCCACCGCTGCCGCTGCTGCCGCACGACGGGCGCGGACGCGCTCCCAGGCGCCGCGTACCGCGGTGGCGTCGGGTGGCAGAGTTGAGGGCGGGAGGGGGAGGGCAAGGTGGCTGCAGACCTCTTCAGCACGGGCGGAATGGCACGGATGCGAGCACGACGAGCGGCAAACCTTCGTCGCACCCGTTCGCCCGGTTTCCCGAGGGTCTCCAGGGCGCTCTGGAGCTCCGGAGGGCTCCAGAGAGGCAGGCAGGAGGGAGGATGAGGAGGATGGCGACCGCGACCACCACCACCACCACCACATCGACGTCAGCCACGACCATGACGGCGACGACGACGACGACGGCGGCGAGAACGACAGACGAGGATGACGGCGACGAGCACGGCTACGACGGCAACAGACCGACGACGACGACGGACGACGGTCGACGACAAAGGACGACGACGGACAACAGACAACAGACGACGACGGGCCTCCAGCTTCAGCAGGTGGAAGCAGCAATTCGCCGTCGGCATCCGCACTCCCCGCACGGCTGGCGTCAGCCCCAGCAACGCCTGCCGCCGCCCGGCTCGTCGGCCGTTTGCAGTCGGTCGTCTGCCATCGACGTCGCCCGTCGTCCGTCTATCCGACTGCCGTCGTCGACGTCGCTGGTCGTCGTCCGTCGTCAATCGTTCGTCGTCCGTCTTCCGTCCGTCCATCCGTTCATCGTCGTCGTCGCCGTCGTCCGTCGCCGCCACTGTCGCCGACCACGAGGAGGCTCCAGGGGGGTCCAGAGCGCTTAGCGGCTTCAGGTTTCCTGGGCAACCCTCTGAGGCATGAGGAAGGACAGCGGAAGGAGGCGGGGGAAGGGGAACAAAAACACGACCGAGGGGGCTCGCCTGGCCACGGCGAGCCTCGGCCACGTAGAGGCTCTCTCCGACTTCGCACTCTTCGGCTCCAAGGCACGGCCCGAGCACCAAAGAGTGCCCCCCCGAGCCCGCAGTGGTCTCTGTTTCGGCGTCCTCACTCTGTCTCGGCGGCGCGCCGGCGCGCCGAGGGGGGAAAGTCGGCGGTGGACAAACCTCCCTTTCGTAAAGCCTCCCCTTAGTGAAAACGGCCTGGGACCGAAACCGACGGACCTGGACCCGCAGAAATGACGGCCGCGACGCCCTCTCGCGAACCGAAAACGGCCCACTCGCTAATCGACGTGTCAGGGTAGGAGGTCTGTCCACCTCCGAGAAAGCGAGAGGGGACTTCTCGGAAGGCCTCCCGCCCTCTGAGCAGCCGCCCACGGGCTTCGGCGGAGTCCTCCGCTCCACCCCCTGGACGCACCGCCGATCGCCAGGTTTCTGACAGAGTCTGGAACTCCCGCCCCGTCGGGCTCCCGAGAGCCCGCGACGGCCAGCGATGCACCCCCCACGCCAGCCCGCGACGCCCCCACAGAGGGCCCGGAGACGGCCCAAGAGGGCCACGAGCCGAAGAGGCCCCGCCCCAGGACGAAGGTGTCCCGCAAGGGCGGAGCACGGTGCCACCGCGAGGTCGCTGGGCGCAAGGCTCCCCCAAAGCAGGGCGCCGAGCGGAGGTCCAGGCACAGAGCGCAGGGGCCGCAGGCCACCGCGCTGTCACAGAGGGCGCGCGCGGCTCGAGACAGGCCCGAGCTGTCGCCTCCACCACCGCAGCCGCCAGCCCTTCAGGACTGCGAGCCCTGGCGCAATCACCCTCACCGAAACTTCTGTTCGGCGGCGCCCCGGGTCCAAGTTGCGGCCGTGGCTACAGCAAGCTTGCTGCGGTGCACAAAATCCCCTGCCTCACCGAAACATGCCACTGTCCTGCGTCATCGGGCACTTTGTGGATCTTCTGACACGGGTCAATCCAGACTCGGGTCAGCCAGGCCTTGCAGAATCCTGCAACATCCTGCAAGATCCTGCACCCAAATCCGGGTCAACGCGAAGGATCCTGCAACATCCTGCAGGATCCTGCACCCAAACCCGGGTCACTGCGACACTGCCCCTGCAGGATCCTGCAAAATCTGGCGCCCTGGCTGACCCCCGTTTGCATTGACCTCCGTCTCTTGAGCCCCGAACGCTCTTCTGCGCCTCACTTCCGGCCCGTCCCCGTCCTCTTCCTTATGGACGTGGGCGGGCAGAGGTCGTCCCTCGGCGCGCCGCAGGCCACTTGCGCTGCCGCGTGGGCAGAGGAGGCCGAGGGTGGCGCTACCCTCAAAGCACGGCGTCAGCTGCAAAGGTTGCGGGAACCTCCGTGCAAGGTCGAGCCGCGCGGAAACGCGATCTGAACGGGGGCACCTCGGCATCTCTATGCCGCCAGGCGCTGGGAATGGGGGCCATCAGGCACGCCGCGCTCAGTTATCAGACCCCAGGCGTGCACGTGCACGGACAGCAGCCATACTCTGTTGAGTTGTGCAGGCAGGGCCGGATGAACACTCTGCCAGGAGACCGAGACGGCGACCACGACGACCACGACGACCGCGATCGCGACGACAACCACGACGGCGGCAGCGGCGGTGGCGTAGCGGGCTGGCACCTGTAGCCACACGTTGATGAAGAAACCGTGAGCGACGCAGACGACGGCCCCGGAGCTGCCCTCGGACTCCTCGGCGAGGCGCCAGAGCCACTCCGAGCACCGCTCCGCGCGCTCACACATCTCCGCATCGCTCTCGAGGCCGCCCCTCCTCGGAAAGCACAAAGGGGTGGCCCTCGACTCGCCACTTCGCCGACGCCTTAACGTTTTTTGTCTTGTCGTGAGTGTGTGTGTGTGTGTGTGTGGTGTGTGTGTGTGTGTGTGTGTGTGGTGTGTGTGTGTGTGTGTGTGGCCTCGGGGACCCTTATGGTCGCGGCTGGATGCAACCATCGGCGCCGCGGTGACCGGGCGCCGGAAAAGTCGGGCCTCCTCAGAAGGCTCGGCCCTCTCACTTCCACCTCCTGGAGACGGCTTGCCCCCCCCCGTCACTTCCCCCCTCGGCGCGCCGCAGGGATGGGGGCCGAGAGCTCCAGCGCCCACGCCGTGAGAAACACGACGCCCGAGGTCTAAGTCGGGCGTGTCCTCTTACACGCGGATTGTGGACGAACAAGGAACAATACTCGAAACACATTCAGAAAGAGTGAAACACTATAGTACCCAGACATTTTTTTGTATTTTTGAATATTCCTCCTGTAGAGGGACAGGCCCGACTTAACCCGAGGTCCAGGCCGCGGCCGAACGGCGCCAGGGAGCCAGGAGGACCTACGGCCGCAGTTGCGCGCGGGGCCTGCGGAGGCAGCGTGGCGGACACACACACGCGGAGGGCTCGCGTGTCCTGGCCACACGAGGTGTGGCCACATGGGCGCCACGCTGCACGGCAAGTGGGGGGCAGGAACAATCACTGAAACAAGCCCTCCTGGGCCCGAAAGAGCAACCCAAGTAGGCCGATTCTTGGCCACTGGGGTTGCCTGTTCGCCTCTGGATGGCATGTCTGATTGGTTCCTGCACCCCATTGACCCTGGTGGTGGCGAGGCGGCCAGACACCCACTTTCCTGCGTGAGCTCCACCTCGGAAGGAGGCGGAATGGCCACCACCTCCACCGGAAGGAAATCTGCAGGATCTGCCGAGCTGCAGGATGCCGTCGTGCAGGACGCCCCCCAGATCAATAATTGCAGCTTGCATGAGGTAAGCACGACGACCACCCCCAGCCCCACCCCCACCCCCAAACCCGCACCTCATGTCGCCCCCCTTTAGCGTTATGTCGGGCGTGTCCCCCTACAGGGGGATTTTCGACGAAAAATAAAAGTACCCAATCAATACCTCAAAAAGGTCAACAAATAATCAAAAAAGAGTCCCCATACTATTTTGAACTATTTTTTGAAGAATTTCTTCTTATTTTTCGTCGAAGGCCCTCCTGTAGGGGGACAGGCCCGACTTAACTTTAGCGGCGACGGGGGCTCACCCCCCACTGGGCCCGGCGGCGGCCGAGGGGGGGAAGCGAGCGGGGACAGGCCTCCGCAGAAGGCAGCGGGGCTTCCTGGAGACCCTCGGGCCTTCCGGGCGGCCGTCCGTGGCCTCGGAGGCCCAGAAGTCCTCTGGAGCCTCCCGGGAAAGCCCGCCCCCCCGCGGCCTTCCCCCCCAGGGCGCGCCGCCGATGGGCGGACGCTGCCGCGAGCGGCTTTTCCTGCTGCGCCCAGCCGCGGCCACGAGGCTCCCCTCCGAAGCCGCACGCGCGCGGCAGGGGCGAGGGCGAAACGGGGGGGGGGCCCCCCGCTGGCGCCAGTGGCCCTCCCCCCGCGGGGGCTGGCGCGGGCGGCTTTTCTTCCTTTTCCCCCCGAGATCTCCACCACCCGCGCGCGGGCAGCTGCTCGGAGCACCAAGCGCCAGGGAGCACCTCGGGCGCGGCCGAGCCGACCCCTCTCGCGACGAGCCCCCTCCTCGACGAGCCCGTCTCGACCCCGAGGCGCCCCGTCTGGCCGCCTGCCCGCGTCCTGGGGCGAGGCGACGGGGTCGTCACGGATGGGGGTTCGGCTTGCCAGGGGGGTCGACCGATGCCGCCGTTCCGCGGGTGGTCACCGATGCCGCCGCTCCGCGGACATCTGCTCCCCGGGCCTCTGCCTGGGTGCGTGCAGCATTCGAAGCGGCTCCGGCCGTGGCGACGAGGGCCTGCAAGGAGGCCCGAGTGAGCTTCGTGGAACCGATCGCTATCCCCACTGGCGTGTGGCCGAGTTCCCACTGGCCGCTGCATGTCCCTAGATGGGGATGCCTTCTGCTCCCCTCGGGTTTCGCGGGGCATCTTCCCAACTGGGGGTGTGGAGTGGTGGGGCTGAGATACCACGGCCTGGTGGGGATGGGGATCGGTTAGACGATCCTGGCCGAAAGACAAAAACGAGGTAATGGCAGCGGCATCGGCCGCCGCCTCGCGCCTCGCGTCTCGCCGCCTCTCCCGCGGCCGTTCGGGACGATCTGGGCACGCCTGGAACGCTCTCGGCGAGGCGCAGCTGCTGAGGAGCATCCCGAGGCTGGAAAGCCGCAGAGAACCAGCGAGGCAAGGGCAGCGGCATCGGCACCTCCTCCTCCTCTGAGGCTCAGGCCGCCCCCGAGCGCCTCGCGCATCTCCTCCAGGCCCAACCCGTGGATGGGCGGCGGCAGCGGCGTGCCCGCGGCCCCGTAGGCGCGGCGGCCGCACGGCAGCAGGCCGCCGCGCTCGTACGTCTCCAGGCGCACCTCGGGCGGCAGCCCCACCGCCGCGGCGATCGGCCGGCACGTCTCCAGCGCGCGGCGCATGGGCGACACGCACAGGCGGCCCGGGCGCAGCTCCGGCCACGGCGACCCGGACGCGGCCAGCGCCTCGAAGAAGCGCGCCGTGGCCTCGGCCTGGCGCGCGCCCCGCTCGGTCAGGGCCGGGTCGGCCACCTTCTCGGCGGCCAGGCGCTCCGCCTCCCCGGCGCCCTCGGCGTCGTCGTGGTGGCCCTTGGCGTTGTTCTCGGACTCGGCGTGGCGCACCAGGAAGACGTAGAGGGTCCTCTTGCGCTTCTTGCGCTGCTCCTCCGCGAGGGCCGCGGGCGCGGCGCCCGCGCACGCGGCGGCAGCCGCTGCGGCAACGGCGGCCGCCGCCAGGGCCGCCCGCGAGCGCGTCCCCGGGCCGCCGGCGGCGCCAGCCGCGCCCTGGTCGCAGCAGCCCTCCCGCCGCCCGCGCACCGCGGCCAGCGGGCGCCGGCCGGCGCCCCACGCCGCGCGCATGCCGGCGCGCATCTGTGCGCCCGCCCGCCGGCGGCGGCAGGGTTCGGTCTCGAGCCTGAGGCCGTTCGATGCCCGAGATAGGTACGCAGGAAATGGGTACGACGCCCAACAACACATGTTGTCCAACAGCCGACAGCAGCCGCTGTTGGGCGGCAGGCGGCATTCTGTCTCAAATATGGACAACGGCCGCGGCCTCGCCACCAGCGAGCCCTGTTCAGAATGAACCAGAACTGCTGCCGGTGTTTGTACTCAGTTTCTCCGTACCCATTTCGATCATCCCGAAGGTCGATGCCGACGAGGGGCGAGGAAGCCGGCACCCCCCTGTTCACTGAGGAATCATCGTGGCAGGAGAGAGGCGACGACGTCGATGACGGCGACCAGACATCGCGTGAATGGGCGACAGCCCTTGTCACCAGGTTCGCAGCAGTTTGCGCATTCCTGGCCTTGCGAGCGGAGCCCTGCTTGCCCCCATCTTCTGGGCCCCACCTGACCCCGTGCATCGCGCCCCGCGATGGGCGACGCGCGATCATCTTCGCGCCCTCGCGCCGCCGCCCTGGAGGAGGGCAGCTCTTCGGCCCAGGCCGCGACGCGCGCAGCTCGATTATCTTGGCACCCCTGGGGGTGCCCCAGATCTAGCTCAAACGAGGCTGAAGCACAGCTCACACAACGCTCGAATAAAGCTCAAAACAAAACTCAACCACGCTCAACCACAGCTCTAACAAAGCCTAAACAACGATCAACCAAAGCTCTAACAAAACTCATGCATGCAAAGCTCAAACAGAGCTCAATCAGTGCTCAAACACAGCTCAAACAAACCTCAAACAGAGCTCCAACATATATCAAACAAAGCTGAAACAAAGCGAATACAAAGCTCGAAAATAGCTCCGACTTAGCTAACATAAAGCTCGAACACCGCTTAAACAAAACTCAAGCACAACTCAAACACCGCAAACACTAAATATACACAAAGCAGACACAAAGCAAACACAAAGCTCAACCAACACTGAAGCAACATTTCAAGATACCTCCCAACATAAAGGTCCAATACAGCTCAAACAAAGGTCAGACAAAGCTCTAACAAAGGTCAAAAAAGTTCAAGCGAAGGTCAAACAGCTTCAACACAACCCAAACGAAGCTCCGACAAAGCTCAACCAACGCTGAAACAAAGTTCCGACACAGCTGACACAAAGTTTCGAAAACAGCCCCAACAAAGCTCGCACAAAGCCCCGACAAAGCCCAGGCAAAGCTCATACGAAGCTAAAATGTCTTGGGGCTTTGGTTGGGCGCCCGAGTTATCCGGGGTAACTCGGGTCCGGGGTAACTCGGGTTTGGATTCCCGAAAAAGGAACCCGAGTTAGCCCTGACCCGAGTTACCCCTGATGATTCGGGGCTCTGGACGCCCGAACTATCCGGGGTAAGTCGGGTCCGGGGTAAGTCGGGTTCGGATTCCCGAAAAACGAACCCGAGTTATCCCTGACCCGAGTTACCCCTGATGATTCGGGGCTCTGATTTGGGGCGTGGGAGCCTCAACCTCCTGCCCCGGGCCCGGGCCCCGGCCCTATCTGTGGCCCCGGCCAGCCCAGGCCCCCGGCCCAGGCCCCCGGGCCCCGGCCTCCTGCCCGGACTCCCGGCTCGAACCGGGGGGCGGGGGTGTGCTCCCCCCCCGCCCCAAGTCGAACCCGGGGGGGGACCCTGGTCCCCGGGCAGGGGGGGCAGGGTTCCCCCTCCAGTTCCCTGGACGAGGGGCGGGGGAAATTTGACCCCGTCCCTGGTTTCCATGAGGGGGGGGGATTTTTGACCAGTCAGTGGATCCCGGTCCCCCCTCACTCTGAAATATCGTTGCTGCTGCTGCTCCTTCTCCTCCG